>JAODAI010021905.1:0-10240 GCA_027575025.1 Scotoplanes globosa | reverse complement strand
CGGAAGATATATGGAAGGCAATACACATGTTAGCAATGCATTTGAAGACAAGTTGAAAACAGGTTTTATTATGAAATTTTAGTAATTTCATATGTTTAATTTTTGTATGATTATCCGTATTTTCAATATATTATATTGTTGTTTATGTATTATGTATTATATTGTTTTATTTTATTATGTATTTTATTATTTGAGATGAAATGATGTTTATTTGGCATCAAGTTTATACTCACAAAATTGTTGGCCAATGATGTTGCAGTTAGTTAGTGCATTCTTTCTCACCCCTTGTTAGGGATTCAGGAGGTAGAGCGAGAGAGAGGAAGCATTGCTTGATATTATGAATACATTTTGGAACTGATAGGTAAATACAAATGTTTTAATGCGATATGTTGGTATGTGATAATGTGGTATATTATGTATTGTATTATTTATATTCGTGACATTTTGAATATAAATATATAATTGCAAGTACAACTCCATGAATACTATAATAATATATAAAACGGGGATATATTATATACATGGGCGTAGTCATACGTGTGGTGGACTATCCAATACAAAATACCAACTACTCACACTAGTCAGCACATTAACGAGCAGTGGGTAAATTTACCAATATAAAATAGTGTCATCAGTCACGACCCGCTTTAATATACTCCAGTATAAGTAAGCGATAGTATACACGTATGTGCATTTTATGTTTTGTGAAATACTGTGTGTCTAACCATATATGTCATGGTCTATACTTCGCACCCTGCAGTAGGATCTCAGACAGTAATCGACAATATGCATGCCCATGTAAGAATATGTATTATACAACATGCAAGCATGTGTGTCCAAAAATGTTAGGACATGTTGATGTTATGACAAATAACATCTTTAATAATACTTAATAATACACCGTATTTTGTAAAGCGCCATTTCATCCAAGTAATACCGCAATGCACTTTAACAAGTTACAGTGCTAATTTTATCCCCAAACCCGAAAATTACCTCAAATATTACTTAACATATAATGACCAAATATAAAGACACACGAGAGTTAAATGTGTTTTGACAATACATGCGAAATGGCATTAACGGAAAAGATGACATTGATGTGTTGTTTTAGTATATGCTTATCTATTTCGTTATTGTTTCATAATTTTCGGTATTTTTGGTATTTTCGGTTTGGTTCGGTTTGGTTCGGTTTGGGTCGGTTAACCTTTTAAAACTGGCCTGCGACATCCACAGGGAAGGTCATATATGGATAGTTATTGTTTCAAAATATGTGCAAGATATGAGAGAACAAAGTCACATAAGGAAACTTTCATATCCGCAGCGGTTGTTGCGCAAACGTAAACAAATATTATAGTATAGGGCTAAGTACACATGCGTTTGATAATTGTACTATACATTGCCATCCGATGGTATCATTGAACTTATAAATACATTATCTAACAACTATGCTCATGTTGAAGTAATGCCACTGCTTTTATGTGAGTGACGTGCTAATTGTCATGATGATGGCGAAATGCCTTTCCGAAGAGAAGGTCCAACTGTGTAGACAGAAATTACGGGAAATAACAATGAACATAGACATATGTTAATTTGTGCCAAAATAATTGATTACTATATTATTTCATGGACACTAAGTCCGCACACATATAAATTATAGACATATCTAAAGGAGCTGTCTATAGAGCACTTATGTATACTATGTTGCGCTGGGCTCTTGTTTTTAGCAATATCATTTAATATACAGTATAAGTTTTTGGCATAGTATTATATACAATTAAGGATGGTATAAGTTTGTAATCTATGTTTTGAAGATTATCTCTGAGGCAACTATGTGACGAAAACTTAGCATTTAAAATGACATTTGATTATCGGTCTACGTTATAAATTATTCGTTTTAATTAATATACTTCAAATGCCCGATACATGTGGCCGCCATGACCACACATATACAATGCCTATGGCACAAATGTTACCGCATTGATCAGAGTACCTACGAAAATGAAACTGTATCATCCAATATGTACATAAAAGCTTGGCCCCAGCCTGGGCCATGTATTGGTACAATTTGTGAATCAAACATTTTCAATGCTAAATAGCAAGTAAACAAAGTTGATTTGGTGTCAGCTTGTAAACCAACCCCGTGGAAAGTATATTGCGTGCAATAATTAATGTACGTCCTTCGATCTTCGTTTTGGAGATCTTTGTTTTGGAGATTTGTGTAACCTTCGTACTTTGTTCTTAATTTTGGAGACCTTCGTTTTCGAGATTGTTGTTACCTTCGTTCTTTGTTCTTCGTTTTGGAGTTCTTCATTTTGGAGATTTGTGTTCCCTTCGTTCCTCGTTCTTCTTTTTGGAGATCTTCGGTTCGGACACCCCACTACTTAATTGTTTGATCATCCGCAATCGTCAAACACATATCCCACATTGAAAACGGTATTTAGATGCTAAACAAATTATAAACACTTATTTTCCCACTACTTTCTGAACACTTTCAGAGGTAAAGGGGAGGGGTAGGGGGTCAAATGAGAATATTTTAACTGAACAAGTTATTGTCACATGATGGACAACCCTCCTGCACGCACTAATGACGCTAGTAGGGTGGCTAAGTATATTCCCACCGTATGGACCACTGACCACCATCTTCTCGTGGAACAATTGTTGAATCCGTATGAAAATGTTCAATATTTTTATATTTTTTTATATAATACACTGTGGACAATATATATGATAATTATACTATGATATAAATACAAGGAATTCACCAACGAATTGAATAAAATACACCTTCCCAAAAGTGAGATATCTACCCCGCGTACATTTGTGATATTGACCTTTTTTATGAATGCAACATCAACATTGTTCAAACCCTGCATATATGCTCGGTGGGATTTTTTGCCGACGTATGCCATAGCTAAGGTAGGGAGACCGGGGCTAGATGGAACATGTGGTTAGTTGAAACGTTGCGTATTTACGGCATTACGACTATTATATTCCAGAAACATTACCACCCATTGATGGGTAATAGTTATGTCCTTCCAGTTCACAGAACTGTGGTCAATACCACTGTGACACTAGAGGTCACTTTTCGTTTTTGGACGTTCGACGTAAATTTGACACGCCAAGACAATACACCTGTTTATTATTATACATGCGCATGCTCCGCTTTGTAGTCAGTTAAGGTCAGTTGGGGCTAGAAAACAATACATTGTCTAACATTTATTGTAAACTCAATCCAACCATTCATATTCACCCGGCAGTGTATGTGTGGCAGGGGCGTAGCCAGGATTATGTTGTGGTGGGGGCTGGGGGAGTCATTTTTTGTCCAAATTTCACTATATAAGCGGAGAGATAATTCGTTTGGAGTGGAGCGTATATTAAATTTGTGCTCCTTCAAATGACATTAAATCAATATCCACATTACATCGAATTAATATCTACATTAAATCGATTTAATATCTACATTAAATTGATTTAATGTAGACATTAAATCGGCATTTATGTCCACCACGGCCAACCATAAACGATACATGCATATCATGCATCCACGTACATACTAATGTATGTGATACATATAATAATAGTATAGGCATTATATACACTATTATACATAATGTAGGCTTATAGTGCATCATATAGGTGTATTTACCTATACTTTATAAATACATATAACATAGTAATACACCACAACACCAATATACATACCATATGCATATACTATATTTAATATGATATAATATATTCCCATATATATGTTTAATATATTTTATAAATAAATATTTAACCATAAATAGTATTACGCTACTACATGGTATATCAGCTATACGACATATACAAAATATTTATTAGGAGGTTTGAATGTACTATTTATTCACAATTCAAGTATAATATGTATGTCATTTCATAACATAGTATATATCAAAGGAAGGCAACAAATATATACCAAGCCATAACCTTTCCCATATGGAACTAAAATACCAACTCCATTAATCATCATATCCCACTTGTATGAAGTAATGTATAGCCATCCGGCACCGTCATCGCCCTCCATCTCACTTTCTTTCTCCTGAACGCACATCATCTCCAAATTCCGATACCGTGCATGTTGTTTAAATATGTAATACAACGGGAACATGTTCTAAGTTTGCTTCATATCATTATACAATAATGTTTAATGAATTAATCCAGTTCAGAAAAATGGTTCGAACAGTGCATTTCACATACATATATATGTAATTTATATGATTTGTCTTTAGATATACTTTACATACAAGTTATCGACTGTTGGTCGAACATTGCAATGATGATCCAATACTCCATATTTCCAGCCCATAACGGACATTGAAACAATGGGTCATGGTCACTTCATGTTTGATATACAATGCTGAGTATCGGATCAATACCACGATTGGATGAATGCAACAAGCCCATATGAGAGGTAATCGTAGTATGCATGTTACCAGTACTTGTGGTTCATACTATTGATGTCGAAATGGTATGTACCAACTCAATTATACAATTAATATCACTGTACAATAAGCTATGTTGTAGGTATTGTATTGCACATGCATACGTCATAGGTCAAAATATCATCGAATATTGCAATATTCGTAATATAAAAACATACTCATAGCTACATGTATACCAATGCTGGTTGGTCGATTAAACAGACGACGATGGCGGTGATTGACAGTGTGCTCCATAATAAATGCAGGAACATATATTCCACCTGGCTGACGTGTTCACAAATGTACCGAATTACTACCTTTGTTGACATTATATTCAGGTAATTCATCCTTTGTTGTCATTTATTTAAGGTGAACAGCCTTCGTTGTCATTCTATTCAGGCATGACTGCTATTGTGTTTACATTATACTAATGTGATAATGTATCTTTATGTGTTTTATTCATTGGTCAATCAGACATTGGTGGATCGAGCTCTTATTCAATTGGTACACAACACTTTCGTTCATTCGAATTGACATTATCACCTTCAAATAATGGAAACAAATTGGTATTCGGTTTGTACACTTTTTGAAGAAAATTATATTATATTTCGATTGAGGTATAATACAAATACTCATCGGCTTGTAGTAAAAAGTAAATTATCAACATTGATCAACAAATATAAAAAATGTTCATGTTGTAGTTAGGGGAACCGGGAAAGAGGAGGGTGTGGGTATTTTTGGGTGGGGTACAGGGAATGGTGAGGACAGTGAGTTAGTTGAGTTATGTCATCGTAATGGTATGGATGTGGCTGGTTCCTCTTCAAAAAGAGAGCCAGTCACAAAATTACATACAGGAGTGGGTTATATAAAACCGAGTTGGATCTCCTAGTATATAGTTAGGAGGGGACAATTGTTGAAAGTAAATAATTGTAAGGCCATTGTCGGAGAGCATGTTACCACGCAGCATAAACCTCTCGTTTTTATAATACATTTCCAGAAACGAAATGTGCTGAGGGAAGTGGAACACAATGTAATTAAATGGTGGTTATTCAAGGATCAGGTGGCAGAGGACTATAATGAAAGGGTGGCGCGTAGATTCGACGATCTACATGAGCAGGTAGGGAGTGTATCGGAATAATGGGGGCTCTTTAGATTATCTTTTGTGTAAGTGGCAGATCAGCTTTGTGGAAAGACATGCAAGTGGGGAGATCGTGGAAGAAAAGTCAGATGTGGTGGACGGAGGTAGTAGACAGGAAGGTTAATGATAAGAGGGAGGTTTGGAAGAATATAGAAGTGATCAGGGATAGAGGAGTCCAACCGATTTAGTATTGCGACACTTATATGGCCATGCAAAGAGGGCAGCAAGGAGGGCTGTAGAAAGGTCAAGTGCGAGGTGGATTTATAACGAGCTGGATGACGATGGGGAAAGGAAGCTGATTTGTAAAATGGCAAGGGACTTGAAGGAAGAGGGTGTCGATATTAAGGGGGAAGAGTGCTGAAGGATCATGATGGGAATTTGGTCACGTGCAAGGATAATGTTATTAAGGTGTGAAGAAATTACTTCAGGGGCTGTATAATCAGGGAGGTGGTGCAGATCAGGATTTACCCGGTTCAGTGAGGGATAATATTGTCGTTGAGGAGATTTACAATTTTGAAGTGAAGTGGGCCCTAGGAAGGATGAAGAGGGGCAAGGCAGCAGGTTTGGTCGAAACGCGGGTTGAAATGTGTATTGTAACAGGAGAGGTGGGGACAACATGGCAAGGGAGATTGCTTAATGTGTGTCTCAGAGAGGGAAGTATACCTAGTGAATGACAGACTGACCTGATTGTTTCTATTTGGAAGCAAAACGGAGATGTGCATGATCCTGAGAAGTATGGGGGTATCACATTATTGGGACATGTGTTTAAGCTACTGGCAATGATTCTGGATAAAATAATTAGGGCAACGGTTGAATCGCAGATCGGGGA
Source organism: Scotoplanes globosa (assembly GCA_027575025.1). NCBI lineage: Eukaryota > Metazoa > Echinodermata > Holothuroidea > Elasipodida > Elpidiidae > Scotoplanes > Scotoplanes globosa. The sequence goes on along the minus strand of JAODAI010021905.1, from coordinate 3,828 downwards.
GGAACAGAAGGTTTCCGGAGAGGTACTTCGTTGGTGGAAAATAAACTGGAGGTCAAATGTAGTATGGCATTGGGTTTTGTAGATTTGGAGAAGGCTTATGCTACTGTTCCTAGGGAATTATTATTGTCTACACTGCGGTGGATGGGTGTCCCTGAACCAGAAGTTAGAATGGTAGAGGGTTTGTATGAAGGTACAAATAGTAGGGTATTGATTGGTTCAATGAGTTTTGGGTAAAGTGTGGGGTCAGACAGGGTAGTACCCTTAGTTCACTACTTTTGGATTATGGTAATGATATGATTAGCAGAAAGGTCAGGACAAAGGACGTCTTACGCAAGATGTTATATACAGACGACACGGCAGTAGTTATGGACAGCAAACATGAGTTACATAAGATGTTAGTAGAATGGAAGGAGTTATTTGAGAGTCATGGGTCACGTATGAGCCTGGATAAGACAAAGGTTTTGTCAGTGGGTTTGCAGCTACAGGAGTTGGGTATTGCCATAGCAGGAAGATATATTAAGCGGGCGGATAGTTTTACATATATATAGGGTATGATATCTGGAGATGGACGGTCCGATGGGGAGGTACGTAAGATGATTCAGTCAGGGGATCTGGCCTGGATAAATGTCGATGGGGTTATGACATATAGGCACATTTCAATTCAATTAAAAGGGAAAGTATTGAGTACATGCATGTATTATTCCAACATGTATTTACGGGCTTGAAACCACGGCCCTGTCTAATGCTCAGCAGCAGCGTCTTCAAGTGTGTGAACATAATTGGATGAGAAAGATCGCGGGGGTTAAGCGGGCGGAAAGGAGGAGTTTCGATGATATAAGGGAATATATTGGGATGCCTATGAGTCTTACACAAATGGTGATAAGGGGGCCATTGAGGTGGGATCGGAATGTGGAGCGCATGGACGATTGGCATCTGAAAAGTACGATGTCGCACCTGGAAATATGCCGAAGGGGAGGGGAAACCTCGTTCGGAATGGAAGAACTGTTTTGAGAGATTTTAAGAGGGCTGATGGGGTTGGGGATTGGAGGGTCGGAGCTAGGAGTAGGGATAGTTGGAGAGCTTTGGACAATGATGCTGTATTTAGTTAGTGCATTCTTTCTCACCGCTTTTTAGGGATACATAAGGTAGAGAGAGGGAAAGAGGCCTTGCATTATGCATAACTGCAAGTTCATGTTCATATATAACTACAATATTATTACCTAATACAATTGTAATTTTCTAGACATAGTATAAGCCTGTCAACTACCAATTACTATTTTTGTGTCATGTAGGGGCATACGGTTAAGCATATCATTATCACGTTCGTTGGGTACACCTAAACAAACATACATTATTACGCATCTACTGGAATAATAACTATGCTAGTATGAACGTACGTCTTGTTTAAAGTAAGTCAGCCATAATGAGTTAATATACTCATCTCTGATTCACGATATTCACTTTGGTGAGCTATAATTACGACATCACATTTTGTGGTTGCACTAACATAACTATATATACTTAGCTGCAAATGATATCGAAAATATCTGTGAATATCCATTCTAACAGTAATATAGCCTTATCTAATCGTTTACAAGATATACTTCAGAGATATAATCACTCACAAAGTATAACGATGGATCCAAGAACACTGATAAATTATACAACCAAAAACAACTGCCAGGAAAAAAGGAAGCCATAGGCAGAGCCTACAACTCCGCAGCCTAACATGCAAATGTATATGCACTCACAGAAGATGCATAGTAATATAGATATGGCAGACATAATTCGATATGAACTTATATATGCTATACATTCTGATGAGTTTTGTAAGAACATAATTGCTGTAACGTTACCGGTGTGACAGTGGGAAAAGTATCCCCGTGGAAAAAAAACTAATTTATATCGTAGGATAGAAAGTCCCACATGCCACAGTGGGATAAGTCCCCATGTGGAAATAGTTCTGGGGACTTTTGACACTGTTGTACGACAGTGTGAAAAGTTGTAATGTGCGAAAAGTCTTCCCCCCTATCACTTATATGCTTCTCCAAATATGTATTTGATTTACTTTGACTTAATGTTTGCTACATCTGTTATATAATCAACAAAAAAAAGTTTCATCAACAATAATTATGGGTACTCGTTACAATTTTACCAAAAGCCACAGATATGTTACGATTGGTACACTGTAAATGAATATTCATTAATATTCAGGTTTTGTGTATGTATTTTTCCAGCCGACAAATATAATTGGTTTAATTATTGTGCACAACGTATAGGTGTGTAGATGTTAACCAATCATAATAAAATGATTACACCAATGATAATAACATCATTGGTTCATTATTTTAATTGATTTTGAGAACACGTTTGGTTGTATGGGCTGTGATTATTCCGTTTTGGAGTTAACTTGACATTCGAAATTTAATCAGGGTTTTACTCATTTGTAATAATAGTTACTCCTATGCTTCATATTTGTTTAGGGTTGACATAGTTATTGATTGACTGATCGGTTACCAAATTGATTTATCATTGCACTTGGATCATGCAGGGTACAATCAGTTACTATTGTGTCGGTATGTCAAGGGCTTTATATGGGTCATATTGTTATATAGCATACAATATCTGTCATTTCTTCTTTAAAAGTATTAGGCCGAAGTGATTATAATAAAGAGGTGAAACTCCAGGTATAATTCCAGGAATCTTTATATCTTGTAGTGGTGACTAACTCATTTTTGTATTAAACTGAACAATTATCTGCGCTTCAGGGTTCATTTTTTCAGAAGGTACCAGTGCTATACTGTGGTATGCCATAAGGAAAGTTATCCATATGTGAAAATACCCACCGTGCAATTAATGGCCATGGCTAATAATGTTTTAGAGGGTCCATTGTATAATAGGGGACGAACATTACATTCGAACTAACCCATGTAAGAAAAAACTGTCAAATTAGAGGAATATTTTGGAGGTGGGTATATTTTATCAGGGGAGACTACTGCAAATATAACATGGGCCAGATGCCATAAAAGACCTTTCTTTTACATTTTCGTCATCTGGGTCAGTTAAATGTTGTGTACGCGAACAGCGCCCTACATTTCACCTATTTCATTGTATCTATACACGACTTTCAAAAGGCATTTGATAAATTGCCTCATAATATACACTTGTTTAATTTAGAGGGTTTGGTATCAAGTGTTACCTTCCTGAGTGTATTAGTGGTTAGTTAAGCGGGTGTAGACATATGGTGATTGTTAGAGGGTCAGTATCTTGTTGGAAGAGTGTCACTGGTGGTGTTCCTCAAGGCTCTGTGTTGGGTCCATTGTTACTTGTTGCTTAATATATTAATTATTTAGACGATACTGTTTATAGTTCAGGTATCAAGAAGTTCGCTGATGATGTTTCAGTTGCATATTATTTTTAAGTGGTCGGATGAGGTATGTCTTCCAACGTCGACAAATGTAAGGTTATGCATGTTGGTAGTCAAAATAAGCAGAAAGTTTACAATGACAATGGTATACATCTAGCGGTTGTTCAGATGGATAAGGATTTTAGTGTTAATTTTAATTATTCGTTGAAGCCGTCTAAGCAATGGGTCAACGTGTGTCACTAGTGGTGTTTATCAAGGCTCTGTGTTGGGTACACTGTTGTTTGTTGCTTATATTAATGATTTAGACGATGCTGTTTATAGTTCAGATATCAAGAAGTTCGATGATGATAATAAGGTTTATGGTGAGGTTTTCTATGAGGAGGATTGAAGCCGTCTAAGCAGTGTGTCAATTATGCAAGGACAGCTAATTGTATTTCAGGATTGATAAGACGTCATTTTAA
>JAODAI010021794.1:0-12720 GCA_027575025.1 Scotoplanes globosa | reverse complement strand
GTCCCTGGTGGGTGGGTGCTGCCTGGTGGGTGGGGGATGAATGCACGGCGGGAAGTATGGTGGCAAGATCATGTGTTAGAATATTATAATATGGCGTGATTACCATTATACTCCAGAGGCCCTAACTTAATTATTAAATGATTGGTGTAGCTCACTTACCAGCAGCGTTGAAAAGAGCCACGCAGCCTTATCAATCAATGGATGGAAATAAATCAGACAACATTGCAATTGATCCACATCGTTCCATTAATAACCACAACCGATCAGCCAATGGTTGTTTGATATATATTTTAACATTGCTCAATATCCCACCAGTTTCAGTTGTAGCCTCTTGCCTAGCGAAAGAATCTGTGAAAAGTGGCGTTATTATCCTGTTGTCTTTTTTTAGGAAAACATTGTCCCGTAGAGCTACGCCCTTGCACTACAGCATCCGGAGTTCGGTCCAAAACTCAGGTGTTCCTTCGTTGCGTCACATGATCTTTAAGACAATTTTCAAATGCATAAACAATGTTGACCTAAGAGTACGGTAGATTAAAAGGTTCGACTTGGAAAATATGATGGATAAGCCACCTACGCCAGCCACCACTTCACTCATTCTCACTCAAATGACACTGGCAGTTACCATGAGGAGGCAGTAATACTAATACCGAGGTAAAGATGCATTCACCCAGAGACGGTGATTACACCGATATTCAAATAAGAGGAGTCTCGTATATTATTACATACAGGGCCCATGTAATGCTTTTAATGATGGTAACTATGTATAATAGTCAATTTCACGTCTTTCTGAAAATAATATCGACGGTTAAACAAATTTTGTATTTGCTTTATTTATTGTGTTTGATCCTATATATTTTTAGTATAAAATATATATATTTATTATTTGACTTGTATTTGTATGAGGGACACCTGTTTATCCACGGGTATAATGGTTGTATGTGGATTTTTTTTGCAAGGGAAATTATGCTCAAGACCTCTATATACTAGATTAAGCGATTCATGTGTCCGGTGTTTGTTGGTCATGATTACAACGCATGCATGTCGAAAGACAATACTCAAACTGTTTGCTTTATTATAGTCTACCACGACGGATACTAATACTCGTTTTGTATAGAAATAATAGTTATTCGACTTTTGAACGAGGACATAAATATTGTTCAAGTTAATTAAATTGTATTTTATATCCATTGGATGGACAACCAAAGATAGTGCCAGTAGTGGAAATGTGCCTGCAATGCCACCATCGTGAACTTTTTCCACCACAGTACTGCATATCATTGAGGTCGTTAGAAAACAGTTCCATGATATTTTTCATAGCAGTGTGCCGGGATTATCCTCATTTGTAAGGAGAAACCGGACATTGTCACGGAGTATGACACGATACTTTCCCATATTATTGTTTCCTCCCTTGTTCCTCACATTGTTTTAATATTATCAATATTGACATTTATATAAACTGTTAATAAAAATGGAAATACTAACCCATTTTATAAGTCTTTATTAATGTGTATGTATAAGGCGAAATGGCAATCCCTACTCTAGTATTCACACGTTCATTGTGATACAATACTAGCTGATCAACTTAACCCAAGCTTATAATTAGTCGATTGCGAACTGGATAGATACCACTAATTACATACTTGAAGCTAATATTTCATGGCACAATTCGTTTATAAAAGGTTCTTCATATTGGGCCAAACACTTGTATCTTTCAATATATGTATATGGAAATCCCAACATTTGCGTTGTACTTAGAGGGTGTCATAAGGTATATTTCCTCTTGAAAAACATCCCACTTTCCCAGTGGCGACTATCCCCACTTTCGAAACTCTGTCGGAGCCGCTGCTGCGTCTTACCGATGTCTACCCAACACAACACAGGGCAAGTGTCAATCAATATGAAATCACTGCAAAGCTCACAACTACACCAGCTCTAGATCCCGTGACCACTTTGATCTGGGATCCTGTCCTCCTACATACACTGCATGGTACATGACGTGACGGTCCCATTAAAACAGTGATCTGGCCAGTCAGAAGTTTATTTCCCCAAATATTCACATGGGGTGTGATTTAATGGCTTCTAGACTGATGGGCATATTACTTGATCAAGATATGAATGATGTGATTGATACACGAAAATTACACAAACTAGCCTATTTTGTGACATATGTCACTAGTGTGTCTGTAAATATCTCACGCACTATTTCATGCAAAAGTACTTTTCAATGGAGAGAGAGAGAAAAATAATTGCTTAATGGCACACCAACAGCTAAGGTTATATAAGTGCAAGATAGGTTTAATATTCATATCCCGTTCAGGAAATTTAAACGATACAAACAGATATACGAGACACACGAGACAAACATAGAAAAGGAATGGCCACCCGGGATAACTCCCTATTATTTGAGACAAGATGACCAGACTTACTAGGCATGATACATCAAGATCCTGCCCCGGGAACGCCATTTTACGTCCTCATCCGATGGACTTACGAGACCGAATAGATTGAGCCCCGGGACTAGTGAGACCTTAAAGACAGCAGAGCTGAATTATGGCAGAGAAGATAGTCATCTATTTCTTCCGATTCTCCCATTGCGAAAAAAATATTTGCTTTACAACTATGACTACGAAAATAGTATGTACTATAGCCTACCTACAAAAATTATAAGCATGTGGGTGAGTTTCTGAAAAGTAGCATGCTTGCATTGGACATGTAAACAGTAGAAGAGGGCCTCGATAATAGTGGAGGTTTGAATAGTCTGATGATGTTGATTGTTAGTGCTTTACCATTATTTGACAATAATGTCAAGAAATGTCGGGGTATACAATAGTGTTATTCGACATTGAGGATGGGTTCATAGCCATATTTTAGGGTACTGGCATAACACAACCTCACTTATCACATGAGTGGTACTGTGTGGTAGAACTTATAAAATAATTTTATAACATATTAAAAGATACTGTCTTTCACGACTTCGGCCTATATTATCCAATATGATGAGCAAACCGTATAGCATCATTTATTTATTTTATTTTTCAAACTGATGTTGTATACCATCTCTCTTCATTTGTATTGACTTACATTTTGTATTCTAGTCTACAGATCCAAATAAAAAGCGGTATATTAATACAGTGCAATGTATTTTGGAAGTGCATACAAATATCCCATTTTCCCAACCCAACGCATTTGGCTTTGTATACATATGAAGCTAATATAGGAACCGCAATGCTGTACAAATAAGGATCCTACCATGGGAACTAACTGATGCCAAGTAATACATATTAAATACTGTTATTTGAATCTCTGAAAATTGGTGTCCTCAATCAACCAGTAATACGAGTTGTAACCGTCACGTGATTTTTTCGATGTTGATGTTGACATATAAAGGAAGGCTTACTAGTTATTTTCACTTTCCTGGATTCAGATAGATGTGGTTCCTAATAACGAAATCAAATTACTGTTAACCAATTTGGAGCCCTTCTGTTGTATTGCGTGGAAACTATGTTAAAGAACATGCGAGGATGCGTGATTGTAATTTATACACAGATAAATTTAAAAAATAGACTAGCTATTCTACAATTTTCGAAAAGGGTTAATTCATTACGAAACACGAATGGTTGTGATCAGGGGTTCAATCCAATGTTGGTCCAACCTGAGAGAATCGACATCAACGGCCTTTCAAAATTTTCTTCAAAACATTTCTAAATCAAAAGAATGCAGAGATTTTAATGCATGCATTTGTTTCTTCAAAGCTTGTTTTGTGTAACTCTCTTTTATATGGATCATTAATTCGTCAAATGAATAGGCTACAAAAATAAAATACGGCTGCAACTATTGTTATAAAGTCACAAAGACGTAATTTCACATTATTAGTCCTTATTATTTACATTGGTTTCCGGTTAAATCGCGGATTCTGTATAAAATACTTGTAATTAGTTTTTACGGGCTTAAGTTTAACCAGCCTCAATATATTGGTGATTCAATCGTATATACATTTGATATAATATATCTGATTCAATCGTATGAACTTCCTCGCAACCTTCGTGCACTCAGTAATGATAAATTAGGACAACCGTGTTATAACTCAAGTGTTATGGAAGTAAATGTTTTGCATTTGCAGCTGCAATACATTGGAATCGGTTGCTGGAGAGTATCAAATTATGTGATACTTTGACACATTTTAAGAGGTCGCTTAAAACATATCTATTCTCACTTCATTACAATTAGTGCATATTTTCATGAACCATTATTTGTATTTAATATGTAATATTAACTTTTATAAAGCGCTTTGGGCGGTGGTCTTCCGGTCTTAAGCAGGACAAGCGTTATATACATATTTACTATTATTAATATTATACATACACGCTCCCACTCACTCATAATATTATATAACATAATATGTTTCAAGTGATATACAGCAATATACTTTAATACATTTACAATGTATTATAATATTGAAACCAGTACGTGTATGACATTCAAGAAATTTCTTTGTAGTATACAGAATGTTCGAACACGAAAATGGCAGACTGTTATAGGAACTATAGTCTAGTACGATGAACCCTCTGATAACCCAATGTCACAGTTGAATAGTGGCATACATTGGTAGCGTAAGACAGCCAGTGTAATAAATAATGACCACATTACACTGGCTAACTTAATTAATAACTTATCCAGTTTTGTATTAGGCTAGTGATTGGGAAAGGGATGTCTAATTAACTTTCCATTTGTTATTACACGTTTTATTACGACACACTTGAAATACAACGTCGTAGTAGTCAGCTCATCATTGATTGCTCATGGGGGAGCATGTACGGACTTAATATTAAGTGTTATTTGACTATTAGTGTGATACCCATACATTGAAATAAGGAATAATTAGATAATAGTTACAGAACGTTATGGATCTATATAGTCTACTTTCTGTTTCACAACACTGTATATATTTGTATACGTTTGCGTAGAATCAGTTTAGCTACGTGTCTGATATTAAGCCTGTTGTAGAAATAAACGATGAGTAAACAAAGTTAGGTAATTATTACGCTGATCATTATATAACTGAAACGTAGAACTATATTAAAGTACATCAAATCCCTAGGTGAAAAAAGTATTCGTTACATCAGGCATGATTCCATATATCCCCCAAACTATGATCGCCGTCATATTGTATGTATAAATACTACACGCTGGTCTATCATTTAAAATGTTGTTGAATCATCGAGTACATCGGACCATGGTTCTACCAACTATGACATATAGTTGCTACATCCATGGTCGGATAGAGTGGAACAGCCTCACTAAGCCCCCATTAACACATGCATGTCGATTTGATGATCGTCTAGTATTTGCCGATGGATAATAAATTGCCTTTGTATCGATACATATGACACTTGAAAACACTCCAAACCAAAACTCCAAACATCTGTATTTGTCATAATAGTAATAGTCTGGTATTTGTGATTCAGCTAAGTACCTTCTATGTACAGTATGCGTGTCCTGTGCTGTCACAGTAAAGTATCGGCATTACGTGGTTTATCCCATTGACTCAATAATTAACATGCCCAGTTCCACATTCATAGAACTGTCATATTAAATATGACTTTACAACTTTTGCTTAAAAAATAATGCCAATTGCATTCCAGTATCATCTCCACCTTTATCTAACGTCAACTTCTTTATTTTGTATGACTTAATACCAGTATATATTGTAACATTATAACTTGCCTAGCTGTCAGTGAATAACTTTGAATGTTTTTTACATGAAAATAATATGTTTTATCAATAATGTAGTTAACGCCAAAATTACCCAAAATTAGTACCCATTTCAACCAAAAATCATAATGTATTCGATACTGCTTCATTCAAATGGTGGTTTTCGACAAGTTGTTAGCGTTACTGATTTCCATCGATACGATTCATCAATGATCAATTTACCCTGGTGTAGCCTGAAAAAATAAACAATTCTGCCTGGACCCATGTAGCTACACTGAAAAAGGTATGGTGGGATTTCACCAGACCCGGTGTTCGTATTGGACCTACGACATACTGGTGAATTTTCCAACGCAGATGTGGTTGATTACACCAAGAATTTGGTTCAAATCATCCAGATTTGCGTTATAAATTTCACCAGAATGTCGTAGGTCCATATGGGAATATAATCAGGCAAAACGCTCTTTGATAATATTACCAATTTGCTGTGCAGCATCAACTCTTTGAACAACTGTGTGACTCATTCTATTCATGGAATTGTAGGTGATACTCAGAACGCAATAACGAAATCGGCGATTTAACTATGGGGGTTTAATAACAAATACAGTCACTGGATTAGTATCACGTCACAATGAACTATCGTACTGTTTTATTATGAGTACATTATGTAGGGACTGTGAACAGTGATCATACTATCTGCACTGTTCTGCACACTGTATGCAGTGATGCAGTGTGTATAATCTATTTAGTCTTTGTAAATAAAATATCGTATTAAAACTTACCCTCCTGGTAATGAAACGTTCATCGGTCAGCCATGTTTTTCAAGTCAACAAGACTGCAAATTGTTTTAGTATTACGATTTTGTCCACATCAAAGAATATTATTTCTTGAAATAGCGATTACACGATTCTTGAATTATTAATATATTTCTCTCGTAAAAGCCGTATATCAAGTAAAATAGGATTACGTGCGAAATGACGTCCGATCGAAGAGCATTTTATGAAATAACAGGCACGAGGTTAACATAAGACAGAGTGACGTCACACCTAAAACCAAAGCCCATTGTACCCTGTATACAAACAAGTGTATTATTTTTTGTCATTTTAAGAGATGGATTTTTGAAACGAAAAAGGCAAGTGGTTCTCGTCAGCCAATCATGGTGGATTTAATATGACGAAATAGATAATAAATAACTCTGACGGATCCACTTTGCGCTGTATTTTTAGGAGAAACTGACAGGAAGTTGCGGAAGCACATGGGTGACAATTGTGTCTCAAAATAAAATTTAAAATAATTTCGCCATTGACTTCCTTCCGATTTTATTTTTTAAACGTAAAAAAGGTTATGTTCCCAAATACAAATTCTAGATGACATGAAAGACGAATATTTTAACTTTCATATTCCGAATGCTCCAGATTAATTCGTGGAATGATTTTATAGCTATAGCGAATATAGTCCGAAATACGGCACATACACTACATAGTTAGGACAATTTAGAATAGCAGTTTTTTCTATGAGCTCTATATTCCCATATGAATTTTAAACACCTGAATAAGATCACCACGAACACGACGAAGGTCCAAAGTTGTAAGCCTGAGTACAGAATAGTCCAAGAATAGCCTATGAATCGACATAGTTTATCGGGGTGTGGCCACTGTCATAACGGCAGCTACTGGGAGCAACTGGGGAGAGTTGAGTGATTGTGGAGGACCACTTGGTAATATACGACTACAAATTATAGGCTATCCAACAAGAGAGATATTTTCCAATCGGCACTTCAGCATCAAGGTTATATGGTGCCACTGAGATAGGTTAATTACAAATCAAGTGGATTACGGTTAACTACTTCAATAAGGTTACCCCTCACTCACACCCCAAACACACAGGGGGGATAGGGGATATACTTCATGTAGCAGACATAAGTTTTCGTGAAACTGAAGTATCCCAGTGAAAGATTGATGGATGCCTACTACTACTACTGCTCCATACTATTATAGTAATCCTGCATTACCAAATGCCTAATTAAATAGCGGACCAACAAATACACTCATATTGTATGTCCAAGCAATATTCCAGGGGCGTAGCCAGGATTTTCTTGGGGGGGGTCAAAGTTTTCCCCCCATTTCACTATCTAAGCGGAGAGCCAAAATAAGCTTAGATGCAAAATGGTGCTAGCTTTTCACCCATTTAGCTATATAATTCAAAATGGCAAAGTGCCGTCTTGTAAATAAAATTTGACTAATAAGCACGTAGGACCAATTCCAAAATATAAACGTGTGCTACGTACATATGACTTCTCTGACGGATAAATTTCCCACATTGGCGAAGGTAACTCCGTACGTCAGACAAATCCTGGTGATACCCCTTCCCTTCCCCATCCCGACGGATGTGTTATACCACTGTGTGGAAATTATGAAAAATTGTAATCCGGAAGCCCTTCATGATGTGTATGATATTTTGTGGTTTATTATGTGCGACCCATAGGTGTGCCTCCCCCCGGAGTTGTATCTTTTTTGTTTCAACGAGCATCCATGCAGCACCCATGGCATAGCTACCCATCTATATATTAGCTATGGCGAAGACAACGGCGGTGTCTGGGTTTGTTGGAAGGCTGACGTTCCCCGAAGGAACAGCCTATTAAAATTATATATGCACGGTTGGAAAAATGCCTTACAAAAAAGGTCAATATCACAAATATAAGCAGTATTTCAGACCACGTCTGGGGATATATCTCTCTATCAGCGAGGAAGAAATATCACTTGTTGGGGACGTCTAGCACCACTCGGGGAATAGTATTGTATTCGTCTGGGAAATCCTTGTATTTATATTGCAGATTATTTTCCACCATGCAGTGTTATATAAAAAATATATAAATAATAAATATTCCCCGACGGATTCAACAATTCTTCCCAAAGAGAAGGTCTGCACCCCCACCTCAACCCAACCGACACTCTCACTGGCGCCGTCGCGTTGGGTGGAGGAGGGTCGTCCATCCTGTGGTAATTACTTTTCACTTATAATCTTCCCATTTTTTTTGTCCCATTTTATTTTTTAAAACTTCCTCATAGTCCCCAAAATTTATGTGGGGTAGTTTCTTCCTTTCCCCCCCCCCCCCCCATTTGGCTATGCGACTGCAATATACATATTGATACTCGGCTTCTGGATCAAGCACCATGCTCTATTCCATTGAGAATCACCTCTAATAATGATGAGATTATTAGGACAATTGAGGAATCCCGGGCCAGAGGTTTCTTCCAATTACGATAATCCATTAATTGAGTTGGACAACAGTGGTAGGAGTAGCATAGCTGACTGGCCTTGAATAACAAAGCCAGGATTTAGGTTTGGTAATTGTAATTATTTGTATGAACTCAGTGTGGTCACAACAATGTAAGCAATTCATATCTATTATTATAGATGATCCAAAGTTTTCAAATTAGCGATTGGTTTGTTGACCGAGAAAAAGCCTATTTATAATCGAATTTCAGAGGAAAAACAAAAAATATCAAAAGTGTGTAAATTGAATATGTCACGGGTAGGACAGTGTTGTTACAATTTATGAAAACTACAGCTACTTTATGAAATATGAGGTAGAAGGAAGTGTCAATACATGCAGAGCAATACACACTAATGCAAGTTATACTTCCATCGCGTTATACTTCCATCGTTTAAAACTGGACACAAAGTAGGGGAAAACAACTATAGTCACAACGGTAAACCAATACTGACATGATTTCTCGGAATATGGGTAGCTTTTCAACCGGGTAAGACAATTTCAAGTTTTACGAAACACCTTAACATAAAGACTGATATGCATTTTGGTCCGTCTGGTGGAAACACTATATTAAGTGGTGATCTCGGGGGGAGCGTTTTGTATTTTGCAGGTTTGCTGTATTATATGGCCGTACGGTTAAGTTAAGTAAGAAAGGAACAGCAAGGTAATAGTTATCATAATATGATCCTGAACATCTACCACCAAGTGGACATCATAAACCTGTCTTCAGTCTCAGTGGCGTAGCCAACGGGGGGGGGAGGAAGAGCCCTCCCACATACAATTTGGGGACGATGAGGAAGGTGAAAAAACAAAATGGGAGAGAAAAATGGTAATATTATAACTGAAAAGTAATTCTTACAGGAAGGACGACCCTCCTCCACACAACGGCGGCGTCAATGGGGTGTCGTTGGGGTGAGGGGGAAGTACCAACCCTCTCATCGGAGATGATTGTTGAATCCGGTCGGGAAATTATTTATATATTTGTATATAACACTGCATGGTGGCAAATAAGCTGCAACATAAATACAGGGATTTCCCGACGAATTCAGTACAGTGTTAGGCGTCCCCAAAAAGTAAGATTTCTTCCCCGATAGAGGAATCCCATTTCCCCTAACGCGATCTGAAATATTGCTTATATTTGTGATATTGACGTTTTATTAAGGCAATTTTTTTCCAACCGTGCATAAATGATTTTTGGGTAGAATTTGAATAGGTTGTAGGCCATTTTGAGAGCCGATAGAAAGAGCCTCATCCCTCTGTCGAGGAACGTCGGCCTCCCCGCAAACCAAGACACCGCCGTTACCTTCGCCATAGCTAAGGTATAATATAATATACGAGCCTCAGAGGTATTGTCATGAAAATCAAGACTTCCTAAACGTCCGTAGAGCAGACCTGTGCAAAATATCAACTCAATATTGATATATTGTATTCACAAGCCAAGATTTTCGGAATTAGCACCGCCCACTAATTAATATACATAAATCGCAACCGAAAACAGATAAGTTTCTTCCCTGAGATATAGAATATCATTTTGGCAAATCTCCCCAAAAATTCTAGGACTTCGCCTGTACATTGTAAATTAGCGTAGCCTCTAGCCTATCAATATTTTAGGAATAAAGCCCCGCCCACTCATTAGTATACGAGGTATCATTATTAAATCAATAGGCTTTCTAATCGACCCGCAGAACATCCCTAGCTGTACAAAATATCAAGACAATCTGAAAGATATCATGTTGTCACGAGTCAATTCTTAAGATTTTTGCAATAAGCCTCGCCCACTCATTAATATGTGAGGTATCATTGTTAAAATCAATAGGCTTACCAATTACCGACCCACATAGAAGCCCTGTACAAAATATCAGCTCAATCCAACATACGATTATTGAGATATCGTGTTCATGAGCCATTTCTTGATATTTTCACAATAAACTTCACCCACTCATTACTATGCGAGATACCATATCAGATGTGGTCAAAATCAATAGGCTTCCGAACCGACCATCAAGGTATCCGTGTACCAAATATAAACTTAAGCCAATTTACAGTTAATGATGTATTGTGTTAACGTTCCATTTACTGATTTTCGCAATAAGCCTCGCCCACTCATTGATATGCGAGATATCATTGTCAACACCAATATGCCTCCCAACCGATCTGCAGGACATCCCTGTACCAAATATCAACTTAATCTGTCTTACGGTTATTGACATATCGTGTTAACGAACCATTTCTTTAGATCATCACAAAAAGTCCCGCCCACTCATTAATATGCAAGTTATCATCATCAAAATAAATAGGCTTCTTAGCCGACCTGCAGGGCAGTTATGTACCAAATATCAACTTAATTCGACTTATGGTTTAATATGGATATATCGTGTTAACAAGCCATTTCTTGAGATTTACGCAATAAGCCCCGCCCACTCATTAATATGCGAGGTATCATTGTGAAAATCAATAGTGCTAAGCTTCCTAACCGACCTGCAAGACCTCCATGTATAACATATTAACTTAATCTGACCCACGGTTATTAGTGAGATATCCTAACTAGACATTTACTGAGATTTTCACAATAAGCCCCGCCCACTCATTCCAAGTGGGCAACCCTTGTAATATAACACTTCATTACAGTATAAGCAAAAATGAAGCATTACTTCCCAATGTACGCTATGTCAAAATCATGCTTCATGGAAGACTTTGACTATGACTCGATATTTGTTTCAGTATCATATGTACATCAATTTGTATACAGCAATTACAACAAGAAAATCTTATAAGTTATTATTTTCTACAAGCCGATATATGCTAAGAATAGAAAATTCAATAATTGTTGTGTTTTAGAGAAATCTGCCAAATTAACTGGTGAAACTGCATTTATGTGATACTTGTTAGACTCATAAGATTAAATGAAATACCCAAATTGCCTAATACACCTCGTTTAAAAAATCACATATGTTGTAATCTGAGACCTATTTGCTAGTAAATATGTTAAAATTAGTTAGTATTTTCATGATTTAATTGATATTGTTTATACCTGCCGAAGGCCCGCCGGCGGCCACAATATGATCGACCCGGCGCCAAGGCGGCCAGCCGCCTCCCAAATATTCCCACCCACCGGCGGCATCACTTTGCCGCCAGTCACTGCTTAGCACAAGATCAAAACTAGTATACCCTCTAGTTGGAAAAACACATGCTAATGCAATACACCGTCCAGCAATAAATCATAGAAATCCATTTTATCCCCAGAAATATCACCCTCCCAAGAAATATCCGGATAATTGAAATCACCCATGATAATATATCCTGATTAGAGACAACATTAATCATATTGAATAACATCTAATCATTCGCGCTTGTAAAGTTGTACTATTGGAAGACCTACTGTATTAAATACACCAATAAGCAACTGTGACCTTTTAACCCCCGATACACCCACCTGAACCTCGCACCAAACAAAATTCTTAAACTCCCCCTGAAAATCATCCCTCTGGACGCTATTTAGTTCCCGTTTAATATACAAAAGAACACGACCACCAATCCGTCTAACCGTATCCTCCCTACCATGCGTATATAAAATATAACCAGATATGGAAAACTCAGCATCAAAATAGCTACAGTAGCATTAAGCAAAGTCTCTGTAAGACCGATAATATATGGTTTAACGTCTTCAACAAGAGCATACAACCCATCAAGCTTATTAGTAATACTCCTACCATTGGACAAAATAGCCATCAACCCAT
>JAODAI010021683.1:0-12722 GCA_027575025.1 Scotoplanes globosa | reverse complement strand
CGCTTTGAGGTGTGACTTTTGGTCCTATGCAGGAAAAGCGCTATATAAATCATCATTATTATTATTATTATTATCAACAAGCAGGATATACGAAACGCCTTGGTCAAACATTTCTGGAAAACATCTTCTAGTTCAGGCTACTGTGATGTTTTTAAACGCCATAGAGAAAAAAAGCTGAAAGAAAAGCGATCAGCTTCACATCCGACAACGTAGAACATTGCAATACCTCACTCACTTACAACTTTCACTTAGCAAAGCTGGAGACATATCTGTAGGTCCAGACTCTATACATTACCAGTTTCTTAACCCTAACTTACCCGGGCGATTTTGATCTCTGCTACTCTCCCCTCCACTAAGATCTCAGCCATGTATTGTTCGAATGGTCTGAAATATTGTATGCCTATAGAAAATGTGTTATGAACAACATGAAACCAAAAATCTTAATTATGTTATTTTTTGTTAATTGTTCTCTAATTACAATGAAAATACGGAAATTTCACATTTTTCCCCAAAACCGAAATCACCTCAAATTTGACTTGATATATAATATAACTTCAATATAAACTATTAGAAAGACATAATGAAGGCAATACCTATGTTAGCAATGCATTTGGAGACAAGTATATGCAAAACAATGGTTTTGTTATGACATTTGAGTATTTTCTTAAGTATTTCATTGTTTTTTTACAATTATCCGTATTTTTCTATGTATTCTATTGTTTTTATATCTTATGTATTATATTTTTTTATTTTGTATTTGGCAACAAGTTTTATACTCACAAAATTAATTAATGTCAATATATTTACAAACAACAGTGTTATACCACATACAATATATGTTCACACTGCTTAAGTGTACAAACATATCCAATAATTGCACATTTTTAAAACATACTTTTTTAAATTAATGTGACATCAACAAGAGGGGTCACACATGAACAGGAGTAGTGCCAAAATGTGCGCAAGATATGAAATTAAAAAAATCGTATGCCAACAAAATATATGGCCTGAACTGTTGTGACTCAGGAGTGAAAAATGTTGAGGGTGGCCATTATGCCCACACCGGGTAACTTACTGTTAAACATCTACCAAGAATATTTTTGGACTCGCTTAGTGAAATCTGGCAATCTAGTACCTTCCCGATCTTCTGGAGAGATGCCTTTCTTATTCCTATTCCTAAACCAGGTAAAGATAAATCAAACCCAGCAAGTTACAGACCAATCGTGCTAACTAGTTGTGTGTACAATACGATGGAACGTATCATAAACATTAGACTGAACTGGTACCTGGACAATAATACAATAATTATATACCAATCACCAAAGTGGCTTCAGGCTACACCGGAACACAATGGATGACATTGTCAAACTGGAATCTCACGTCCGGCAGGCCTTCATAAAAAACGAGCACTCGTACTGCATGTCACCGTCTTTTTAGACTTAAAAAGGCCTTCCTTCCTGGAAGTATACCGTATCCTAAGGGATCTTCAGGATTCAAGACTTCGAGGCAACCTGTCAATCTTCATCAGGAACTTCTTGAAGGATTGTCGGAACGCCATCCGAGTTGGAAATATATATTGGGAATATCGCTCTCAAGGAATGGGCATCCCACAAGGCAGTATATTATCTCCGACCCTTTTTAGTGTGAAAGTCAACAGTATAGTAAATTTAACTGCTCACTTTATGTCGACGAATTTCCTATCTGCTTTTTGGACACGAAAATGTCGGTTATTGGGACCGAACTCCAACATAGTATTAACAGCCTAGCTCGTTGGAGTAACAATAATGGGTTCATATTCTCAAAAGAAAAGATTCAATGCATACATGTTTGCCATAAGCAGCAATTCCACCCTGAAATAAACCTCATGCTTGATACTAATTACATCCCCACCGTCAAACACATCAAGTTCCTAGGTATGTCATTAAATAAAAAGCTGAATTTTATCACCCATATCGATCACATTAAGCGCAAGTGCGTTACCTCAATAACCTCCTAAAGGTGATTTCAGGAAATGATTGGGGAGCCGTTTGAACTGTTCTACTACCATTGTGTGGATCACATATCTGATCTAAACTCGAATACGGATGTATTATTTACGGAGGAGCTCGAAATAACTACCTGAAGACAATTGACATCATCCGAAACGATGCGCTAAGGATCGCTTTAGGAGCATACAATACTTCTCTCATTGACAGCCTTCACATCGAAGCATATGAACTTCCTTTCAAGCTTAAACGATCATGGTTTCATGTATGCACTGATGGCCCTCGGTGATCCTCAAAATCCATCCTCCCATATTCTTAAGGATCCAGAATGTTGTAACTTATACCAGAGCAAACATACATCAGTGCAACCTTTTTCAATGCACATATTTGTTCTTCTCAATCATATACACATCAAACCAAGCATATTTATCACTTTCCAATGGCCAAAGACTGTACCTTGGCTCTATTCGCCTTCCAAAATGTTCCTCGAGTTGACCAACCCTCAGATGCACATCGACCTATTTGCAAAACGACACCTTGAGGACTTTGTACATATATACACCGACGGATCCAAAGTGGTGGAACAGGCAGCTACTGCAACGGTTAATGGGGACCTTTCCTTTCTCACCAGTTTGCCGGATGGATCTTCCATCTTTTCAGCAGAAATCAAAGCCATCATGATAACCGTCAAATGCATTAATTTTCAAAATAAACGGCTATTTTTCATTTACTCCGACTTCAAATCAACTCCAACGGCTGTTCAAAATTGTAGATGGGACATCCCTATTATATAATTACTCCTTGAAAGATTGCAACGTCTACACAATCAAAATAAAGTCATTATACTCTTTTGGATCCCAAGCCATATTGGAAACCCAGGCAATGAGGAAGCCGATGTGGCTGTCAAGGCCACACTGGACCTAAGACAAATTGTGCGTCCAATGCCGAATGGGGACTCCGGACAGTGTATCAAGCAGTACTTCAAATAGCTCTGGCTGGACGAATGGATCCTGGCAATTCAAAATATGCTTCATGAAATAACCCCCAAATGTCTGTCAAATCAACAATGATTATAGGCTTACTAGACGAGAAGATATAATTATCTCCTACCTGGTAAGCAACTAACAGTGAAATACATCATATTCGACTGTATCATATCTATAAGAATACGGAATCGTTATTACAAGACTGCTACAATTCCCAACATCTTTCAGGATGTGACGACTGACAAAATCCTAGGTTATTTAAAAGAGCTCAACTATTAGTATAAAATATAATTCTAACGCCCATACTACCTCTATAGGAAATTAAATAATTTAACTCCTTACCAATCTGGCACTAACATAGCCTCGTTACTGGTGTACCGATAAGAAAACATACACCTCTCTCTCTCCAATTATTTTCGAATATTTGGAGTAGCTGTTGTTGGGCCCCTGACAGGGCCACATTCTGAAACACATAAATTAATTCTTGGATAGCACATGTACCCAATATCTTCCGTTTGAATTGCTTAAAAATATATATATCTGAAATAACACCCTCTACATTTATACAGGCCGGAGCCCCCGACTGGATCCTTTTACACAGATTCCCATCAGACCGCCCACCCACAAAAATCATCCACCCAGATAGTTAGTACGCAAACTATTCCTCTGCAAGCAAGGGTTATATCAAACTCCTGTCGTTGCATGCCCAACTGATAAAACCTATGTCTTATCCGCTCATACGCAACCCATGCCTCTCAAATAGACCATTCCATTCTACCGGCACCTCCTTCAGCTCATGCTTACTATCCATATCTATACATTATTTATTACATTATCTATACATTATTTATACTGACTTTCCTGATAATCACTGCTACTACCATAATAAAAAAGTGGACTGAGGTCACTACCATGCCTAAGCCCAATATTAGCACCAAACTCTTCCGACATCCCCGAACCAACTACAACCCTACCTTGTACCGTCACAAAGGTCTTACACCATCCTAACTTCTGATTCCGGGATACCCATCCTGGCCTCTTCTAATTTCTTCCAAACGTCTATCTTCTCACCCACCGCCTTCTTTACGTCTTTCGTCCACCATATCTGGCTTTTCTTCCACGAACCCTCCTTCTCGCCAGAGGTCCTACCACAGTGTGTATATGTGCCACCCACACATACAAGCTTAAAGAGCTCTTCCTCTACCCTACCAACCTGCCCATGCAGCTCCGCAAAGCTAGGCGCCACCATATCCTGATATACTTCAACCACCTTTTCCTTACATAACCACCACCTAATAACTTTTTTGCCCACTTCCCTCACTACATTATGCTTCTCCAACTGCAATACAAAAACAAGAGGCTTATGCTGTGTGGTAACATTACTCTTTCTGTCTCCCCATTACAGTCTGTAACTCTCCATAATTGCCCCCTCCAAACTACCAGCAAGTCCATCTCCATTTTGTACAACCCACTTATATACAATATTTTGAGACTGCCTCTCTTTTTGAAGAAAGAACCAGACACCGCCATGCCATTGCGGAGGTAAAACTGTACCAACTCGCTGCCCTCCCTTTTCTTTGAATCTCACCCATAATTACCTACACACTCCAACCTCTTCACCAACGCCTACGACTCCAACATGGACACTAAAGTCCCCCGCTATGCACATCATGATATTTCCTCCATCTGACCCATTATCATCTTCAGTGCAACCCTAAAGGCAGTCTTATCGGCTCCCACCCTTCCTGTTTGGGAACCATAAATATATATAACACTCACCAGTTGATTATTAAGTAAAACCCACATTATAATAATTATCCCTTCCCACCTATCTACACTCATCTCTTCCTTGCTCTTCCCTGTTGAAACTATAATGCCCACCCCATTACTCTTCCCGTCTCCCCCTGGATGAAACAGTTTACACCACACCCGGTGACATCCTCGCTCTACCCTCTTCCAACTTCGTCTCCTGCATAAAAATAATCTACAACCTACGTCTAGCTAACCACCATCTCCACTACTGAAAGACCAATATATACTTATAAAATGTGGTGCCGGTTTTTATAGTGACTTACCTTTATGGTAACAAAGACGATGTTGGTAATTTCTCACACATTTATTGAATATAAATATATGTCTTCAAATATTGTGTTCGCGAATTTAATTTATAATTGGAACATTACGAAGTACTGATGTTGTTTAACTACACTTTGTACCAATACAACGGTGACTATGTGGTTAAGATAACTAGAGTATTTGTCTTGGATCCATGCATGATATGCATATCTGAGTTTACATGGATTTAACACGCATATCATAATGTGCCCATTGTATACACATTTATAAATACTAGTCATTCAATATAATATGGTACCGTAATATAATACAGGCATTATATTACGATGTGTAAAGTCCATTGTAATAAGTTAATAAGATTATACGCACCTTAGTCGTATGCTATCATCAATTGCTGAGTACCAGTATAGTTAATTACATTGGCTTTTACTATTGCTGGGGTTAGTTAATATGGGTCTAGATGCCATAAGTTGCTGTTTGTACAAGTCTGGTTCAAAGTTTAGTATTTTGAGAAACGACTACCTTGCAGTATTGGCATATGTATGGACATCAATTTACTGAAGCATATAACCAACGTGAAATTATAGTGAAAAGTATGTCAGCTAAAGGTGAGAAATGTGCGAATTTATCATCCTTTATAATAAAATGTATTTAATAATGAACAATGTTTTCAATTAGCAATATTTCATCATATATATCGAAAACAAATCGAGTGACCGTGTTACCATATACAATTCACTCGTTGAACAACTTACAATGCTTTCTGTACTATAACATCAATGGTTCTTTATTCAACAAATTGACCAGGTTAACAATGCTTTACCTTTTTAGTTATTAATTTGGTAAATTCAAGTTCACAATCAATAATGGTTTACTGTACCTCATACTTGCTATATCTATAAATTCACTTCACCACCCATAATCCAGAACAGGCCCGATACAATATTGTATTATAACAACTAATTATCGCCCTTTGGAACACTCAACAAACTAAAGTGCTGGATTTAGCTCCAGTGGTGCTGATTTTGGCTCTTTCTAAGAGCTCCTATAGGGACTGCACCATTGGGTGCTATATTAGCACCGATGCGGGTGCTCCGACTTTCAGCACCTTAAGGTGCTACAAGTTCGAGCCCCTATGTCGGTGCTAGTGTAGCACTTAAAGGGTGCAATGCCTATACAAGCTCTTAAACAGAGGTCAATCAGCACCCCAGAGCGCTCATTCCAGCACTTTATTTTTTGAATGTAATATCTTGGAGAAAATCATTACAATCACTGGATTCTCTCACTTACAAGATAGTGGGCAACCAACGTGCATGTGCTGCAATCATACAATCAAGATTAATTCAAACATTGTGTATTGAAAATATATCATGAGTTAGGTATCGCATTATTTTAATCGTGAAAAGTGCTAAGATGCTTATTATACATAATGCTTTGCTGCAATTTTACTCGTTTTTTCAGATTGACTTAGCATATGTTAATACTAAATCAATGTTGTGAATGTGAGATATATTTGAACATTCTCTCCACATTATTTTGTGTAATACACTAATATTTTACATGAAATTTAGGCCACGCACATTTAAATTAATCACGATTTTGAACAGCCAATCACCATCTCCTAATAATCAGCACCGATAAAGGTGCTAAATAATTCAGTACCTGCAAGTGCTGAATAACTCAATTCAGCATCTGTAAGTGCTGAATGATTCAGCACTATAGGTGCTAAACTAGCACCTCAGGTACTAATTAGTGTCAGCACCCATTTATTAGTCCTTCATTTTTTTTAGTGAACTATCTTACATCTAATATAACTAAATAAAACATTTCTATACAAAAACTGTTTAAAAACGTTTACTGTCGTAGATAATTATGTTATTTCATAACTGTATTACTATTGCCAGCTATCATTTTATGTATAGTGTATTGATATTATTCAGCAGGATGGATACGGTACCCTCATACAGATTACATCATAATGTATTTCAATTTTGGTTCGATAGCAGTGGTCGGTACTTGAAAACTGGCTCTTCTTTTGTGACCACAGTTGAGATTTGTGCAATACGATTACAATTTCCAGCCTTTATTTGGGGCTCATGCCATGAAATATTCTGCACCCCATCAAACGTTGTCTGTATATGCCATACATTTAATCTTGAAGGCCCTTTTTCATAGTCCCAGTTTCGCTGCCGTACAGGATAATGCTTTAAACACACGTCCCGTAGAACGCTAACATAGTTTTCTTGGAGATGTGTGATTGCCAGATGTCATGTAATTTATAAAACTTATTTAAGGTGCAGCGGCGATCGGTTACTATACTTCAATCATCATTAATACCGTATTAACAATATGTAGAGTACGCTATATAATTAATAATAATAATGTGGGCTTCAACAATATCGCCTGTGCACCAATGGACATATATAATGATATGCACAACATTTCGTTACCAAAGTTTTCAAAGGGATCATAAAGTTTTTAAATAATGTTATTAAATATTATACAGTAGAAAATTATCCACAGAACGGTTCAAACTAGAGTCAAATCGACCATTCCGTTCTCAATATATTTATATTTGAGGTTTTCAGTTTCAAAGCGCAATTTAATTATGAACGTCTTTATCAAGACTAAAGTGACGTAAGGTCCTTAGAACTATAAAAGGACAGACTATGGTTGGTAGAATAGGTATAGGGGGAGGCCTCATGTGATATGGAAGGACAATGTTGAGATGGATTTTCATACCTGTATATCCCAAATAAATGGATCAGTTTAGATTAGAGCTTTTGAAAATTTTCAGTACGCCCAAAAATCACACATTACTTTTAATCCAACAGACTCACGGACACACTAAAGATGGTACGGGAATATGATGTGATCTTCTTCATGATACTATTTCTAGCAATATGTGATGCAGGTACGTATGTTAGATAACACATGTTTGCTAATAATAAGTACGTTTCAACAATAATATTCATACTTACTGTACATGTGTATACGCGGTCCATGCAACACGACAACCATTATAATAACAGTCACAATATTTTCCATCCTGAAGAATAATATTATGTTGACCGTGCATAAACCTAGTTTATCGATAAATATTTTTGTGTCTGTGGTGAAAGACATTATTATGTTACTTCCGATAAACTAGGTTTATGAAAAAAAAACTGTTAATCAACCATCAAACTGTGATTTTGGCTAAATAAACTGCGTTTATCAGTTGATATACGTAGTTTATCAATTGAAAACCACTATTTATAGAAAACAGTGTTTTCAGTAGATAGATAATGAACACCCTTGCCGTAATTTCCAAAAAATTGCCTGTTCATGTTTATTTTGTTTAAGCACACATAAGTTGAATACACAGTATATTTGCATTCACTTTTAGATCTATGTGTAGTTATTCCCGAAATGAAGAAAATTGTATCAATAATAAAGCGCACATTAAGGATTTTGAGTTAACTTCTGTTAGAAACGAAAATGTTACTTGCACAAAGGCAACATTGGAAAATCATAAATATGTTGTATGATTTTTCACCAACCCAACGTCTTGCAAAAATATATATTTGTTGATTCACAACTTGTTATTGTTCGACACAAAGCTACAATAGTTGATGGAACCCCATCTGACCTTGCTTTGTCAGCAATTGCCTACATATGTCAACAATTCCATTTGTATTGACATGAACGTATCATCATTTCAAATATGGCCTCACATGGATTTCTATATACTATTAATAAGTAAATTTTGTCACTTTTTGTGGTATATTTACGTTTATTGAAATTAAAATTTAAATTGTATCCATATTGAGATACAATCGACATGTTTCATTTGTATTCAAGGTTTACGATTGTCTTATGTTATTGCTATGATTTACTTTGATGAACATAGATCTGACATTATTTTAGCCATACGGTAGACCTTCATAATGTACTTTCAATCATAACTATATATAATTTTAAAGTATGGCAATATGAACACTTTTTGTCACTAATTTTAAAGGTAACATGCCTGTTTACCGTCAGCGATTAAAAACATGCCAACACCTTCGAGGGGTACACATGTGTGACCGTCTAAGGAATTTTCATAATTTTCAAGACACAGTTAAGATTTGTAATAGGGAAATATTTTCGAGGGAGACACATGTGTGACCCTGGCGGTATAGACTATCGATCGTTTACAAAGGTCGCACGTGTGTTACCCAGTCAAATATACATAAACTAGAAGGAACTATGATACAGTGTAGAAAAAGGAAGCCTACTTGGATGGTCACCTGATGCATTGACGTGTGCCCAATTCGTTTTGAAGACGTCATAATGAGGTACAATAATGCTGACAATGATATATGCTTCATTTCTCGGCATCTCCCCTATCTCGTACGATATCTAGTTTTTAATGATATCAGATGGTATTTCAATATTTCATGTCACGGTTCGGTTGTTAGACATTGGATAATTTTAGCAAAAGCTCCGTTACGCAATGAATGGAAAGGGGAATAGAGGGGAAAACCGGAGTACCCGGGGTAAAACATCATAGTCGTAGGCATTCATATCACATTTACATATCCTGAAGGGATTCGAACCCCGGTCGCAGTGGTACAAAAGAACGTAGTAATTAACACTATATGCCACAGCTTCATCCTTCAATTGTGACATCTTCAAACATTGGATTCAGAAATAGAGCATCAGTGATGCTGAAGCTCCAGCATAAACTATAAATTAACCATAATACTCTCTCAATGTAAGGGTTTTAAACTGTATCATTATTTATATTTCAAGTGCTGACAAGGCGTCAGTATATGATAAATTCACCCCACATAATCAGTTGATCACTACTTTTCAAAAATATTGCCCTCTATATCACTTGCAGCCTCCAAGCCTTATTCTCTTTCATGTAGATGCCTTAACTTATCAGTGCTGCATTTAAGATAAGAGCACAGTAGAGTATAGCAATTTAATACCGGGCTTGTTAGCAGGGGGTTGTGCAATTAACATGCATATATTGTATGTACATACACTCAACTGCTGGCGCTGACCAGGTAGTTGATAGAGACAACATCACTACACAGTGATGCCGCAGGGAGTGTGAAACATGCGTCTACTTTTTACAAGGCCGAATCAATTACAAAGGAGAGGCTAGTTCTACACATAAATATCATAAAACGTGATGTTATCAATGGAATGGGTAGGGATTTCTGTATCATTAACATGGCATGTACATGAAAAAACAATAATTGCATGCACAATTATACGTTGCAGTGAGAGGATGGCTAATTTTATATATTACCTATATGATATAATACTAATGCCATATCTAAATATATATGTATCATATATATGATATATATATATATATTTATGTAATTATATAGCCTACACACATATACATATTCGACTCAAGACAAGGTAATGCCATTTTCATACTGTTATATTTCAACAAATGTGGTACAAATGACATTAATATGCAATAAAACATATTTATAAATATAATATGTACATTGGAGTTATTAACCAAGTTTTCAAACACAGGACTTAGTATGTATATATATCGATATATATATAATTCGATAATTTTTCATTAAATTGGACAATATGAAGCTAGTGAAATAAAGACTGCATAAAAAGCAACTGAATATGTACAGTGTAACATGGTATCTGGATAATTTCATAAATAAGGAAATGTCGCTATATATCACATTATATGCCTATTGTTTAATAAACTTATAATTATTTAAGGCCAAGATGATTGATTTATTGGAAATAGTTGAATATCTTTAAAAATGACAAAAAGTGTATGATATATATACCCAATGTAAAACCAATTAATATAATGCTTAACAACACACATACAAAGTGAATATTGATTTATTGTCTTAATTTTGGGCTTTGTCTGCCTAGCCTCTAAGCCTATCATAATTGTATTAATAAAGTTAGCATATCATAAATGTATACATGAATATCCGGCCACTCATTAATACACGAACCTCGGAGGTGTCATATTAAAAATCAAAAGACTTCATAACGGTCCCGTAAAGCAGCCATACGGTAATTATCGACTCAATCAAAATTACGGTTATTCAGATGTCGTGTTCACGAGCCCATTTATTCAAATGGTTCGTCGCTGAAAACAGATCTTAAAGCGTCGTCACTAGGTCATAACATATATTTTTTCCAAATATAAAAAATAGAAGGACTTCGCCATGTACAATGTAAAATAGACTAGCATCTTGCCTATCGATATTTTATTAATAAAGACCCGCACATTAATTCGTATGCGAGGTAGTATCGTCAATATCAACAGGCTTCATATTAAACCATCATCGTACCAACTCAATTCGATCTAAAGTTATTTAAAAATTGTATTCACGAACCATTTTTTTTGGCAATAAGCCTCGCCTACTCATTAATAACTTTTGCGACGTACCATCATCAAAATTAATAGGCTTCCTATCCAGCCGGTAAAGCACCCCCTTATGGTAAACATCAGCTCATTCCGACCTACGGTAATTGAGATATCGTGTTCAAGAGCCATTTTGTGAGAATTTCCCAATTAATATGCATGAGATGGTCGCTGAAAATATATAGCTTCTTCTCTGGGCCATCTGTATCATTTTATGCAAATCTTACCGGCAAAAAATGCAAGAGCTTCGCTGTATATTGTAAAATAGTCTAGCATCTAGCCTCTTGATATTTTACAAATAAAGCACCGCCCACTCATTAATATGATATATATTATTGTCAAGATCAATATACTGTACAAGAGTATCCAAATGCCAACTCAATCCAACCTACAGTTATTGAGTTACCGTGTTCTCGAGTCACTTATGTATATGTTCGCAATAAGCCCCGCCCACTCATGAGTGTGCGACGAATCATGGTTAAAATCAATAAACTTCCTAAACAATGGAGCACTACGTGTATTTAGTTATAATACATCAGAAGAATACATAATACGTGTTTTAAATATGTTACATGACAATTACACGAAAATATGTTAAAATGTAAACACATCCATGTGTTCATAATTGAATATGTTCAGAAATGGAATACTTGACGTCATTATACAAACATATTTAGTGCACATATTTCAGTGATGTATATATAGCCGGCATTAATATTGGTCCCTTTCTTGGACACATATTTAATACTAGATAGCAGGATATATATTTATCTTAACCCTTTGACCGCCAATTCAATTTGACGCATCACTAGACCCACCAATCGATGGCTAAACTGCTCACCCCATTGTTTATCTCCACCTAGGATTAATTGGGTACCTTGTATTTCATAAGGTGTAATAATCACTTTACAGCACATTTGAATGTATTGTACAAAATTGGCGCTATATAAATCATGAGTTATTATTGTATGTAGTATATATATATATATATATATATATATATTAACATAATGAACAAAGAAGTATATACAATAAATAAATAAACTTTCGTACAGTACTTAGTATATCATCAGTAATGGATTATTAGCTAGAACACGGTGGTTAAAATAATATAATAACCAGCTAAAGCAGAATGCTTAAATAATAATAATAATAATGATGATTTATATAGCACTTTTCCTGCATATGACCAAAAGTTACACCTCAAAGCGCTTCACAACGATTTTTAATGTACACATGTACATAAACAGTGTTAATGAAAATTAAAATGTATTA
>JAODAI010021572.1:0-12731 GCA_027575025.1 Scotoplanes globosa | reverse complement strand
TGGTATATCAAAGGCTTTGGGTGGCTCATATAACCACTGAGTTGAGAAGGGCCAGGAAACCTATTCATTCATTCATTGGTGAAACAATGATTTCAACCGTCAGAAACCCTCCCCTGTATGCCTGTATATCAGCTATGTGCTATAGTAAAACCTATATCCTATCAGGCTAACAGCCTATACTGTGATTGAGAATATTATATAAAATCGATTCCACAATATAATGTCATTGGTATTTCTAGTGATTAATTCGGTAGTCGAGTCCAGACTCAGGACTTGAACTTCACTTAATTCCCGACTTTAACTAAAGGCACCTTACTGGATCATTGCCGTAATACAGGGAGTTAATTCCGAGACGGCAATCGGAACACAAAATTGTACTTTGAAGCTGGTTACTGCGGTAAGGGTCCTATTGAACTTTGATACCATTGACCTGCAACATAAAACCCATAAGCAAGTAAACCGTCCGTTATTGATATATTTTAATTTACGTTGGCGTATCCGACGTAATATATATCTCCAACCGATGATGATTCAGTACACACATACCACAATGCATACCCAATGATATGTTATATGGAAATCACATTGTTTAAAGTAGACTATACTCAATTGCTAAAGGCAAACACTCGTTTGTCAACTTCACAAAGACTGATATTGTTGATGGCACAAATCCACTCCACATTGTCTGTCGGTGATCGATGGGTATCCGTAGGGGCGGTTCAACAACCAAAACGATACCCCAAGAAGCAGTCACTGTGAGGTAGCATGACCGCAGTTATATTAGCATTGCATAATTGTTACACGACCCACCAACCCAAAATCCTCACAACTCATCCGACCACACCCATCTGCGAAGGAAGGATGGATCATTTATCATAATGGCTAAACAATAAAACAAAAGGAAACACACGGATTTGATGATCTCATCGCCATAGTAATTTAATTTGTCACAACGTGTGAGAAATAATGATCACCATTTCTGAATGTTGTTTAAAAAATTGTGGAAGAACATAAATAATGTAATAAATGATTCGAGGAAAATGTTCATCGAAAAATAAGAAATATGTGCTCAAAATAAAAACGCGCCCCAAACTTGTGAAAAAATATTACAAAAGGTAAAAACGGTCCATATGAAAAATTGGGTGGAAAACAAATTGGAAAATATGAATTATTTGGGGAAATGTAGCCCAAGATATTTAAAAAAAAAATTAGTGAAGAATTTTGACAAATTGAACGATTTATAATTGATTATTGACCTTTTTATCACATTCTGACATTTCTCCGAAATCCACGGATACACGGAGTAGTCTGCCATGCTACCACCAATAGTGAACCAGCGTTAATTAATACTGTACAACACCCAAGATTATTCTAGTTATTTGTTTGGAAAATTGTGTGTCACATGGTATGATGCATTGGAAATCCACTAACCCGTGATCTACCATTGAATGGCATTTACTATTTGCACTACCGCGAAAATATTAAGTGTTCATTCAACGTATGTGACGTCATATAATGTTGTTAGGACTGACCATAACATTATATATCTCAGAATGATGATACGCCCACAATTTTGTCAGAAAATTTAAAAAGGGTGTTGATTTGAAAACAGGATTAAGGTCAGGAGTTAAAACATATTTTGGTTCCCTTTACGGGAATCAACATCATAATCCGACTTCAAAATATTGAAAAAATTAACAAAGAGTGGTTTCCGAAATTTGTAGGCCATTTTTATTTCTGTGATTGGTCAATGATCAAATTTGGCGTAGTGTATCCTGGAAAATAAAATTATACAACCGGGAAAGTCATGAGCTCAAATGGCGAATTGCCCAAAGTATCTCAGCCCCAGAGTCGATCGGAAAACAAATAATGAAAATAATCATAACTTTATCCAAATGCAATTGAAATTCACATTATTATCTCATATGTGGGAAGAAAAAGTGGTACATTTGTATAAAAGCAAATAATTATTCCCTACAGTAGACCTATAATATTTTTTAGGATCTACATAATATTATGCACCGAACTTATTAGCTGTAAATGAATATAGTCTGAATAACATCGTTGATAGTGTAATCGCAAGTAGAGGGGAATCTGCTTATACACTAAATGTTTTATAAACTGCATAGTTGCACGCCATTTGAGAATTAGGATAGGCCTATGTCATCTTCCTTAAAATACGTTTTTTACTTTTGAATGCCTTTCACACATTTAGGTCACAGTATGACAGTGACAACCACGACGTACGATTCAGTGCGGTCACTTGTCCTTATGTTAATTATTGATAACATTATAATAGGTCTACCTCCTACTGAAACTGTATTTCGTGCATATAATACCATATTATATTGCGTAATTAGACAATATGCAACTGGGAGACCTAGGGTTCGAATCCCGGGTCGGGCTTAGTAGTGTGGGTTTTTCATCCGAGAGCAACCACGGTTTTCCCATTGGAACGACTTTCTCTTCTTTTTGAACCATTTTGTAGATAATTTTCTGCTCTATAATATCAATTAACATTGTTTACAAACTTTACAATGCCTTTAATTGGAATGACCAATTTCAATGAAAAGTGATAAGTACAGCTGTGGCCGAGCGGTTGAGGTTAGTAGCACTAGAAGCTATGAAGCTCAGTAATTGGGAGATCCAGGGTTCGAATCCTGGGTCGGGACTAATAGTGTTGGATTTTTTCGAGACCAAACACGGTTTTCTCATGGAACGACTTTTTTAAGTTAAAAAAAATCCAAATTTGACTTCAAATTTATGAACTGAATAACAATCTGACGTGAAGCTATAATTTAAAAGCCTTTTACTTATTAAACTTTGGTGGTCGCTTAGCGTCGTAACATTAAATTAAGCCTTCCAGGCCGATTAATATAATTATACAGGGATCTGACTTACGACTGTAAAATATAGTAAGTTCAAGTCACTATCAAAAATCAGTACATTTTACATGTTATAAACAAAATTTAGTAAATAAATACAATCGTAAATAATAGTAGTAGTAGGTTGAGAACTCGTCTATTCAATATGGTCTGTAATAATCTCTATCCACCCAATTCGATCTTGCGAGGTAGTCCATAGACTACCAACATTTTAAATTGGGTAGTCTTTTCGGTACTTTGGGTTGTCCTTCGTGAGCATAAATATTAACAACTAGATAGTCATACCAGACTGCCAACACACAATAACATGCACAAGTACTACAAAACATGAAAGACAAGTAAACTATGCATAAGTATACATTTTTTAATTTAAAAAGTTACTTTGTCCACTAAATATTTCTGAAAATTAGGTATTCAACCAATGTTTTTTCTCCAAATTTGAGTAGTCCTTCCAAAATTCTGGTAGTCTCGGGCAATGGGACTACCCTTAAAATTACACACTGCATTGCATTATTAAAATTGCTAATGTTCCGACCTATGTATAGTGACTTTAGTGTAACAAGTAATGTGGTCACCTGTCTCCTCTTGGTTTCTTCCCATCTTTCAGAGCTTATCTCGGTGCAAGTTTGCTGGGGCGTCATCATGAAGTCTACAAACATGTCCAAAGAAATGTAGTCTTCTATGAGTTACTATAGAAGACCAAGCAAGATGTCTCATTTGTTTGACGTATAGTTCTTCGTCTGATATCCAACTATTGTTTGTTCATCTGAGTTTGAGAACATTGCAAAGAAGTCTCTCCTTCGGAATGTGTCGATTGTGTGGTTTAGAGCTTTAGTTGTTCCCCACAATTCATAATTACATAGAAAAATAAATAATATTGATAATTATATATACATAGCCCTATATAATTTATATGATGGGCAAGGAGACAGAATGAGCATATATTTTCGGGTTTGGCACCTTAGAAAGTAAGGAAAGAAAAATAAACTGAAAAAACATAAGTAATTAATAATAATAACAGCACCTTTGATGAGTTCTTAGCAAAACACATAACTGTGTAGAGTTGTCAGACTATACATGGTACATACTAAGGTTAATAGTGAATTACCATGTTTTAAAGGTATTTAATAGTCACTAACGCTTTTTGACAATTATCCTTCGAAAGGCAGGACAGTGACTTACACTGTTTTAATATTGAATCATTCTATTTTTATGTAAATTACTATGGCAAAACCTAGTAAAATAACATTAACAGGGTTTATAACTTTATAAAATGAATAAAAATAACCATTTGAATCTTCCAATCAATGTTTTTAAGAACAAAAAAACAGTCGAGTACTATATGTGGCAATGAGATAAAAATAATAATTAACGTTGATAGCTTGTGTTATTTCCTAAATTTGCAAATAATATAGAGGGCGCCCTTTATTAATTATCATAGGAGGCCCTTTATGATAATTAAAGGCACCCGCTCTTTATACCTATATGGGGCACCCTTTATAGGGGGAGGTGGTACACAGTGGATCAGATTTTATTCAGGTCGAATTTATACAAATTTTCTTTGTATATAGATTTATGTTTTTACATATATTAGATGACCATTGTATGTGACTATAATAAAATACTGAAAAAGTTTAATAATAAATTTGCATTAATTATTTATTAAATAATTAAGACATTTAAATTGTAATTAAATAAGACAGGCATGGTGATCTAAATGTGGTAAATAAATACAGTGTTCAGAGAGAGAGATAATTGCTTAACAGCACATCAACATCAAGGTTATATTAGTGCCAAATAGGTTAATTATATTCACAATGTTAACGATGTTAACGATGCAAACAAATAAGAGGAATGACCATCCGGGATAACTCCTACTCTTTGCGAAAAGGTGGCCAGACTAGAACAACGGTAGTCCCGCCATTTAACGTCTTCCTCCGATGGACATAGTTACCGGGGTGTGGTCACTGCCATAAAGACAGTTACTGGGAGCCACTGATGAGAGTTGAGTGATTGTGAAGAACCAGTTGGTAATCCATCAGACAAGACAGATAATTTCCTAACAGTACTTCGATACCAAGGTTATATAGTGCCAGATAGGTTACATCAAGTGGATTTCGGTTAACTAAGTACAATAAAGTACTACCCCTCGCGCACACCCCAAACGCCCCAAAAGTATCACTGTCACATACAAGGGAGGGGGTAGGGGAAAAAGTACCCCTTATTAGACCATCTTTGCCAAAAATATATGAAAGTACATAAGTTCTATGAAGGCTAACCACCACCTATTCTTAAAAATATGTGGCAATCTAGACTGAAGAGAGAAAGGTCACCTGGTCTCATATTTGCTACTATAATACTCATATTAATTATGTTAAAACAAACTGCATGCCCACTATTTAATTCTTATTTGGTATTTACTTGGATTATGATAGGCAAATTGCAAATTTTGACAATGAAAATTTTAAAAGTCTTCCCATTTTTTTAGTAACTGCATCACCCTTGTAATGTTTTTGTATGTTGTGGGCTTATGCAGGCGTTATTCGTAATCTCCACCCCAGTTCACCAACTGTGACATTTCATTAGTCACAAATTCACCATGGTTATTATTTTTTCATATAGATTCACCTCAGAATTTGAACTAACACCAAGATGACTTTGTACACATTTAACTCTGTATATGAAGATATTAGGCAAAGATTCACCACATAGCACAAATTCATTAGTGAAAGATTCACGATGCATCCGTTTTTATTAGGTGCAGATTAGACATCTAATCTTGATATAGCTTGAGGGGGGTGGAGTGAAGATTCACATGGACGCCTGCATTAGTAATTTAGGTCATATTGAGGGGGTTAAGCATAGTTATGTTATTTTGTTTAGTTATTTGATGTGATTCACTGTGTACCGTGAATCATTGTGTACCACATCCCCTACTAATATAGGGCACCATTGATGCTTATATAGGGCACCATTCATGCTTATATAGGGCACCATTCATGCTTATATAGGGCACCATTCATGCTTATTGCACCCTTTATGCCAATAGAGGGCACCCTTTATGCTTACAGAGGGCACCCTTTATGCTTACAGAGGGCACCCTTTATGCTTACAGAGGGCACCCTTTATGCTTACAGGGGGAACACTTTATATGCATAGAGGGCACCCTTTATGCCATAAAGGGCACCCTTTATGCCATAGAGGGCACCCTTTATGCCATAGAGGGCACCATTTATGCCATAGAGGGCACCCTTTATGCCATAGAGGGCACCTTTTATGCCATAGAGGGCACCTTATGCTATAGAGGGCACCCTTTCTGATATAGAGGGCACCCTTTATGCTTATAGAGGGCGCCATTAATGTTGCATAGAGGGTGACTTTCATGTTGCATAGAGGGTGACTTTCATGTTGCATAGAGGGTGACCTTTATGTTGCATAGAGGGTGACCTTTATGCATAGAGAGTGACCTTTATGTATAGAGGGCGCTATTCATATTGTATAGATGACACCCTTCATGCTGCATAACGCTGTTCATGTTGCATTGATTGATTGATTAGGTTTCCTGGTCCTTTTCCACGCAGTGGTTATATGAGCCACCCAAAGCCTTGATATATCAGCTAGAGCCACTGAAATATATTCATCATCACTCCATATTCTGCTAAGTGGAAGCTCTACATACCCCGACAATTTTTCACTTGGTAAAGGATAGTACCATGTTAATTTTATGCTAACTGGGATGACATCATCATGAACAATTTTCCCTTATATTACATAATTATTTATTTTTTATTAAAAACATTCTATTAGCAAATCTGAAAGAAAAAGTTTTTATGTCGGTCCCGGGGTAGGATCACTCCTACCTACCTCGACATATATATGTGTGGCGGCCTAGGAAAACCCAACACATCATCATTTTTGGGAAACCTAGATTATTCTCTTTCTACAGCAATTTAAATGATGAAAATATTCCACATATATTCTGAGTTACGGGAAATTGAAGTTTGGTAACACTCAAACAGGAAAGCTGAGAAAGTCGGGTTTTAAGTTTAAATGAGACATACATGGTTTTACATGTGAGATAATAAACCTGTAAAATATTGGTGTTTATATTACTTAACTTAAGAAAGGAAATTGATGAAATGATAAATGAAACATTTATCTTTCATTTGATATAAAAATATCAATATTGACTTGAAATTATGATGTGTTGGGTTTTCCTAGGCCGCCACACATATATGGCTACATGTCGAAAAGAGTAGGGCAAAATATCCATTGACCATCCATGATTACATCTGATACCGTAATGTATCCTAAATGCTATGCTCAAGTTATGAGTCCAGTTCAGTATCCACTTTCCGAAGTCCACTTTCCGTCCACACCAGTGTGTTGTTGCTTGTATCGGTGACATTCGGTGTGGAATGAGTCTTAAAAACTTAAAACAGTGACATCATTAATTTTACAAGATAATTTTGGTGTACATTACTCACTGATTCATATTTTAACTAGATGCATTTTTATATTTTTATAGTTACTGTATAATATGACATATATTTTTTTTATAGTATTTTTGTAATAAATATATAATGCGTTATTGTAATTAGTGATGTATGTACCAATGGCATTGAGGGGATACCACAGAAGCTGTAAACAGCTTATACATGGTCCCCTTTAAGGAAAGCACACAAAACACTAAACAAGAATGAGATATAATAAATTATTCACTATACTTTGATAATAAGTACTTTTCTAAAGTACGTTTAAATGAAATGAGTGTTTTACATGATTTTATATGTGGTGGAAGAGAATTCCAGATCTTAGGACCCGTTTAATATAGTCAATATTATCCAAGGCTGTAGGACATGGATGATGGTGAGGGGGGTAAGACAAACATAATAATCTTAGGTTCCACAATGTGAGAGCTATGTCCGTCATGTAACAACAGTATGTAGTAGTCTGAAGGATCTGGTCGTGGGAGGTATTTCATTAGATGACCTTTTGCGTACTTCAGGAATACATCAATGTTACTCCATCCACTATCGGCTATCTCAAAACTGCCGCCGGGCAATTAAGGCACCATCTTGAAGGATGTTCATCATCATTTTGCCATTAAATAATGACAAAATATGGTGGAATTCTGTTTCCAACAGCAGTCACCACTGTAATAACGCCATCGCTGCAGTGATACGTTACTCATACCTTCATGGAGGACCCAATATATTTTGTCAGGGTGTGTTCCATTGGAAATCTGATTTCATCAACATTATAAATGAGATGAGGTTTGTCATTCTGATTGCATTTAAGGCTTATGTTTTCAAGCCCCAGGAAGGATGAGTCAATGGTATCCATTGACGTGGTTTTGGTTATCTTCATTGAAAGCTTCTGGGCCACGACTACCTCCTCATAAATACCTTGAGCCACTTAAAATTGAACAACTTTGTTGATGATCGACTTCCTAAAATAGCCAAAGAATCTTATGCCAAACTGACGACTTCGATTCGAGACAGGGTGTAGACCCCGACCTCGATTCGAGACAGGGTGTAGACCATATTCCGTTTTTGCTACAAGCAGAATGTGATCCATAAGCAACAACTCCTCTTGCTATCATACAAAATGGTACACAGACACTTCTTCGTACAACAGTACTTTTGGAATACTCAATCCCTTAGAGTTTGGTAGCTTTCCTAACCGCCATACCGCAATTCCTCTCTCTATCCGATCCAGAATATGATTCCCGTCTTTGGTTATGGTTATCTGTGAAGATAAGAAAAAGATTTATTACTACATTGTACAAAATAAAAGTGAAAAATGACAAGATGAAAACTAATCGATTGATTTCACACTCAAGAAACATGCAAAGTGCATGCTGGTTTCTTGTCTTAATCTTGCAGACCTGCAAATGTACACAATTAGAATTTTTTCAGATTGAGTATCAACGGTGCTAAGTATCAACTGGCTTGTTGTTCTTGAGCATTCACGTTTATGAGCCATAAGCCCTGCCCACTAATTAATATGCATGCATGCAATCACCTTTGAAAATAATCCTGAGCCACAGGGTATCACTGTTCACAATATCAATTCGATCCGAGTTACGGTTATTGAGGTATGAACGTTGACCCATCACCCGGACGATTAAAGGACTGAACATGACATTAAATCATAAACATTAAAGTTACTTACATTTAGTCGAATGTAGCATGTGAAGAAATATGTTGTTAATATGATCATGTAACAATGAGCCAATCCGAAACACTATTTCATGCCAAAAAGTATATTCCGAGACCAAGAAATCAATTTTGCTATTTTTATTTAATGTGCCATCACTTGGACGGAAGAGGATTTATCTCTGCGGGCGTCAGTCTGCGCATACTGCACTTTTACACTGTATTTTAATTGCAGGTGCATATATTTCTGATGGCACATGACATACCACGCAACCACGCATGCTAATCTTAGAAATTTACTGCAGGCAAGTACAAATTATACAACGTATGCGGAATTGCATTGACTTAGTACAGTACTACGGGGTGTCCGAGAAGATGGACCTGTCGGGATGCTGAGCAGTACGTATACCGTGTTCACAAGTCCGTTTCCTGATATTTTCTCAATAAGCCCCACCTACTAATTGATGTGCATAGGATCACCGCCACAAACAATAGGCTCCTTCCATAGGCCACATGGTATCACTACTCGCGGTATCAACTTGATCGGACTCAACAATTATTGAGATACTGTGTTCACTGACCATATCTTGAGATTTTCGCAATAAGCCCTGCCTACTAATTAATATACATGGGATTCCCGTTGAAAACAATAGATTTCATCCTTGGGAAACAGGGCATCATTGTATACTACCCAATATCAACTCAATCCGACTTACTATTATTAAGATATTGTGTTGACAAGCCTTTTCTTAAGCCACGCCCAGTGGATAAAATGCATGCGATCACCACCAAAAACAAAATAGGGTTCTTCCTTGGACCATATGGACCATAGGGTAACACCTTGCCGAAGTCTCAAAAAAGTGTGAAGGTTTTGATACTACGAAGGTATTTAGCCTAGCCGTAGCCTATTGTATAACTTTACAAAGTAAAGCCATGCCAATTAATTGATATGCGAGGTATCAAAATGAATAGGCTACTTGTAACTAAGCCATAGAGTAACCCTAATTATAAATTACTTCACGAGTTAAGCGTTACACACACACACACACGCACGCACCCGCACCTATACCGAGGTGACCACATATGTTAGTTGTTAAGACAATAAACTAAAAACACTGGATATCGATGTATTTGCACTGTCAATCATTAAACAGTCACCATATACATGTACTGACCTTCAAGAAGATCTAGTGCGATGATTTGATCTTCACTCAGAAAAGACTGGCATCATATTATAACTCCATTCTGGAAATAGTAATTTGTCCAGTCACCCACCACCATCTTCAATTACCTTCTCTGATATTCTTAAAGATAGGAGCCCAATTACTACTGTTCTCCTTCCCACCTGCTATAATGAGAGGCAGAACGAGGAATAAGATAACACAAAAGTACGTTCATTCAAGAATCATGCTGGGTCTATGTCCTTGGAGTCAGGGGTGGTGCTATCAGGTGGAGGGGGCTATATCTCCCCTATCTGTTTTTAATTTGCGTTCAAATTTTCTATTCATATATCATAAATATATATAACGTTAGATTTTTTCGTTAATAAATGCCCATATCACCGTATTTAGCACTATTTCAGACACCCATCATCAGGGTTGCTAGCCTTTTGGTCCATTTGAGGTAACTATGGCACCATCCCTGCTTTAAATTATGTACATTGTGGCTGTCAGTTAGTATTTTCTTCCTCACCCCTCTTCAGACCCATCGGGTGTCTGAAATAGTGCTAAATACGGTGATATGGGTATTTATTAGCGAAAAAATATAACCTTGTATATATTTATGATATATATGAATACAAAAATTCCAGAGAGAGAGTACATTACTTTGAAAGCAATAAGTTTTGTATTCAAAAGCAACTACAATATAAACGTAATAATAATGTCAATTCAGGTAATTATTTTGAGAGACAAATTGCTAATAATGTGTGACCCGTTCTATAAAAATCTGTGAACGTCGTAAATTTAATACAGTTTGATATTGTAACCATAGCAACTGTGGAGGCATGATACTATCCTTGGTTTCTTACCTGTCAATATGCAATTAGCTACATAGGGTAAGTTTGAAAATTGCTTACTCTAAAATATAAAAAAAATGTGATTTGGTGCTATTTGTCAGTCAATAAAATACCAGACCTATACAAGTGTACCTGTCTTTATCAATAGAGTGTTTTTCAATCTACATTTTAGACCAAACTAAAATTAATGAATTATTATCATAACGTGATATGATACTTGCTTCATAGTAGTACCAACTGAAAGTAAAATACACTCTCTACAGCAATATCAAGATATGTGACCCATTACCCTAAAAATAGGTGTTTGTCGGCAAATATGAAAGTCATTACAACTGACAAAATAGTGGAATATTCCTCAAAATATTAATTTCCAATTTTTATCATATTTATTATTGTGGCATCAATAAAAAACATATTTGGTTGAAATTTGTATACAGAAAGTCATATTTTAGGGTAATATGTAGGTTATAATTTTGTACTTATGGCGTAATTTGATCACAATTTTCTTCGCCAAAATGCCCGAAAAAGCATGTGTTAAAATATCCATCATTTTATAATTTTTTGTCTGATTTGGTAAAATTATATATCAAACGAAAGCCAAAGTTGCCCTTATCAACGACATGTTTTAAAACATATTTTCATTTTTGGTGGCATCCGACTACATTAGGCGGGATGGGTCACATATATCTTAAAAAAATCCAAAATTGTCCCCGATTTTCGATTTTTATAGAATGTGTCGCACATGAATAGTATACCATGCAACATGTATTATAAATAATTCCCTGTTTTTTAATCTACGAGAGACGTAATTACCTTATGAATTACCTTATGCATGTATTAAAGTTAATCTTGCTCTGCATCTCTTCTTCACTAAACTTCAATTTGGATGCATTTTAAGATTGGACGTGGAGCCCAGTTGGTAATGTTCTCCTTCCCACCTGCTATAAAATGACACAAAATTATACTTATTTCAGATACGATGTGGACTGAGGAATGATTGTACAATTTGGTGTTGCTTATCTTCCAAGAGCATTATTGTTTTAGATATTCTTGAAGTTAAATAAATTAATGATATATTCACATCTTTTACTTCAAGGCAGCAAAAAGGCAGGACTGATTAAGTGATTAGGTATCCCTTTTCAACGACAAAGTTAAACTATGAGCCACACAAACTATGTGATATATATTATATTTATGTTTCAAATTTATTTTTCTATCATAATCATTATTTCACTTTTACAGCATGATTATTCAAATTAATATACATACTTATCTAATAAATGATATGCAATAATATATGTATAATGATGGGTAAGGGAGACAGAATCAGATAATCTTTTTGAGTATCACCCCTTACTTATATAGTTAGAGGCACCGGAATAAAATCATTGTGACCATGTCTGTATTCAAACTCCTAAGATCACAAGTCGAACGTTCCATCAACTGAGCTAAATTTTTATGTTTCCTGATCCTTTTCAAAGACAAGGTTATGAGATAACCAAAGTCTTTGATATAGTATATAGTTACATAAACTGGAATGTAATCACAAGTCAACAAGACAAGGTTATGAGCCAACCAAGGTCTTTGATAAACTACATAGTTAGATACACTGGAATGTAATCACAAGTCAACAAGACAAGGTTATGAGTCAACCAAAGTCTTTGATAT
>JAODAI010021461.1:0-12734 GCA_027575025.1 Scotoplanes globosa | reverse complement strand
AATTTTAAAGTTTCCTAAAAGACAAACTGTGTAATAGTTTGGCCTAAATACTATAAATTCAGCTTTGATATAATTTACGAGCAGTCTATCATATAGTCATAATAACTAATTTTTAACATTTTGAAGATAAATATGGAAGGATATAAGGGTGGTAACCCCCTCCTTAATCAACACCCCCTTCGTTAGGAATGGTCATATCGGACACTAACGGTTGTTAGAAATGTATAATGCAATAATGCACTCTCAAAATAATATCCGAGTTTGAATGCCGATAGTAACTCGGAGCGCCACCAAAGGTTGGTGCGAAGCGTACAAGAACATGTTAGATTTTAAACACCTCCCAGATCGCAGGAAATGGCACTTTCTATAAGTTATGTACATATTTTTTTATTTTTTTTTGGGGGGGGATGTGACAATGACATCTAGATGCTATAAAATAATAGTTTAAGTATATATTACAGTATTAGGCACATAACTAAGTATTTGGCTTGGTCAGGGGGGAATCAATGTTTACATGTAGGGGGTACATTTAGTTTGTATGTATGTTGGTCTATAGTATAAACATAACACATTTTGTATTTCAAATACCTCCCATATCGCACGAAACAGCACTTTCCAGACAATAATTCTTGGTTATGATTTTATTTTCCCATTATTTATGTACCAGACTTGTCAACCGCGAATAAATTAAATATCTCAAGCACACCACAATGCATAGTAATTAAAATTATAGTAATGCAAAGGTTCAAAAGGGAGCATATTTTCAATTTTATCGAGCCAGGGGTGATGCTCCCCCTGTGTTTGTGGTAACTATACGCCACTGTTATCGTTCCGAAGTATGTGGACGGAGGACTACTCTCGAAATGGCGATAATGCATATGGAAGTGGGCAGTAGTAGTAGTAGGGGTATGTTGAGGCCTCGTTTGAGATGGAAGGAATGTGTTGAGAGGGACCTTGAAAGGGCTGGTGGGGATGGCCGCAATTGGAGGGTCGGGATGATGGGTATGGGGACGTGGAGAGCTCTGACCAATCAGGGGTGCGACAGTCAGCAGTTAGTGTACTCTTCCCCACCCCTTGTTAGGGATCCAGGAGGTATATAGAGATTTGTGGCACTGTTGGTGCTTCGAGCAGTGTTGGTGAATTGCTTACCATTATCACCATTGTTCGTGTCTGTGTCATCTGTCTAACACCAAGCTTAGTGGAACAAGTGTGTGGTATAGTGGTAACACTACTCGCCTTGCACCAATGTGACCGGGGTTCGATTCCCCGGTCGGTATATGCAAATGATTTACTTCATACTTCCAACTAGAGGTTTTTCTCCGGACACTCCGGTTTTTCTTCTACCTCTTTGTCCGTTTGTGATGTCACATGGGCTCGTCGACCTTCGGGTAATAGGAATTTGGTTTCCTTTGAAGGGTCCAGATCCAACTTGGATCAAATATAATAATAATAATAAATTATAATAATAACAATCTGCCTTGCTTCTGTACCAGAAAGCACGAAGAAGG
This sequence comes from Scotoplanes globosa, assembly GCA_027575025.1. NCBI lineage: Eukaryota > Metazoa > Echinodermata > Holothuroidea > Elasipodida > Elpidiidae > Scotoplanes > Scotoplanes globosa. The sequence continues at coordinate 11,226 of JAODAI010021461.1, read as the reverse complement.
AACTTGGGCAGTCGACGCCCTGTCGTTTGCATGTCGATCTGCTATATCAGTTTGCCATGACTTGCATCATTCCGTCGCGGCTATACCAGGATTGGGTTCTAGGGACGTTAACCATTCAGATTCAGACACCCATTTTAAAATCGTAAACGCTACAAATGTTTACACATAATCTCAAAAAAAAAATCAAGTTTCAGAAAGAGAAAGATTTCCTGATATATAATATTAAAAAATAAATATTGTGAGCCTTTCTATAGTATGGTAATGTAATTTCAAAAAACTTTAATTCTATGCATTTTTACTGATCTCTGTGTGATGTGCAGAGTTGAACTTTGAAAAGTAGTACTATATACTGTTCTGCTTTCAATCTAAAAATACTTCAGATTCAGGAAATTCATGCTTTGCACAGTATAAATACAGCATGAATTTTTGAGGTATGTGATTGGATACTGGATAGTGAGCTGTGACCTGTGCCAACCAATTAAGACTCAGATACAATTAATTAAAAGTAGGCAATATACAGCACAGTATGTACACCAGTACTCGAGTACTGTAGTGGATAATACCAAAAGAACAATACGGATGTACATAATTTTAATTTAAAGTATTATGTCAATGATACATGCTGCTGGTGATAGGTGCCTCGTGGCTGACCTACCCAATTACACCCTACTGTAACTCAGCCATCCCTACCCTCCCTCATTGGAGTCTTTAGAGAGGGTGATAAGGGGGAGAATGAGAACATATTTAAAATTCCCCAAATGAGAATCATTCAATAGACTCAACATCATCAACTATCTCTATCAATCAATATTTACAGTTAGTCTAAGTCACTAAGAAGTCACAGTCCCCTTATTTTTTCCATTTACTCTCCATTTAAAACCATCAAAGTTAAGGCTAGGCCTATTAACGTTCGCCGTGTCAGACCTTCATGTATGAGAATCTCAGGAATGCTGTAAATTCAGCTCCTGGGAGATTAAGAAGAGCTTTTCACTCTCCTGAACATTTCACACATTTTCTGGTCTATATTTCTAGCACAATAGGACTAAATGTAACAGACTATATATATCCGTGACTCAATATTATCACAGTAATAGGAGTTATACCAGAAACAAACAGGTTGAGTCTCGTCTTGAGCTACGCTCTTGACATGTATGCTCTGTAATCATTACTGATTGCTATAGCTTAGACCTATGATAAAACATAGCTCTATATGGGCCGTAAGTCCCATTGGTGATTTTCAAGATCACCTTCTGAAAGTTTGCCCATGTTTTGCACATGTACCCATTACACCTGGGTGGCGTGGAACAGTCGATTTAAAGTGTCCTTGCTCAATGACTCCCCCAAAATGACCAACTGCAGCACTGGTATTCGAACCGGGGACCTCACAGTCCCAAGTCCAACGCCTTAACCGCTAGGTCATCCTGACAAATTTAAAGTTTTACCTCCAGAAAAAATAATAAAACTCCAAAAAACCTGAGCACTTTTCAAGAGCGCCTTGGAGCGCGATCGCGCCGGCGCTCCTTATAAATGAAGGTCTTCCGTGTACTCAATGGGAACAATTAACCATAGCTCTAGACCACAAAATCAACACATTCCATTTGAAAAAATCAGACATCTTTGGTCATTCTATAGTAGCTCATAGAAGACAAAGTTTCTTTGAACATGTTTGTAGACTTCATGATGGCGCCCCAGCAAACTTGCACTGAGATGAGTGCTCACTGAAACACACAAAAAACCAAGATGAAGACCGATGATCACATTACTTGGCACGCTAAAGTCGCAAGTCAAAGGTCGGAGCATTAATCGTGAATATAAGCACTATTTGAGACCGCAAGATCAGGGATTCAAATCCGGAGCAATTATGATTACATTCCAGTGGCTCTATCTGGTATATAAAAGGCTTTGGGTGGGTCATAATATAAACCACTGGGTTGACAACAGCCAGGAAACCTATTCATTCATTCATTCACTGTCCGACTGAGTCGAGGAATATTATTCAATTAGTCAGGAATATCTTTGCATGTTATATTGTAGCCTAGTTTACTGCAGCCTATTATATAAAAGAATATACATTTAAAATTCTACAAATTACAACAAGAGTTGCCATGGCAACCGGTAGGGCGATAATGAACTCCAATGGCCAATTGACTACAATATATTAAGTTATGTATACATTTTTGAAAATCCTTAATCCCCAGACCTTCATTTATAAGGAGCGTTAGCGCGATCGCACTCCATGGCGCACCGTAAAAATTTCCAAGAGGGAAACAAGTTGCTCTCCTAAAGAATGAAAAAACGCCAAAGAACTGTAAAAATCATGCTACCATGCTAATTTCTGCCACCCACTGCAAATTATAATTTGTCAGTTAAAGAGAACAGATGTAATTGCGTAAAATGTTCAGGAGAGCAAAATGCTCTCCCTAAAATTTCTGAGGGCTCAAGTTACTTCTCTCCTGAGGTTTTAAATAATATATAGGTCTACACTCCTTGTTATTGAATTAAACGGTTAACACCTTTACTGCTGTCTCGTTCTTTCATTCTTCAGGTGCGTCTCCGCTAAGTCTTCATGACGTAGTTGATGGCATATTTGGTAATTCACCCACCAACTACCTGGACCAGGTACAATTTGAGAATTACCACGTCCAGTATGGATTCGGCTATCACCTGCGTCCAGGAAGGCCCACCCCCTCTTTGGAAATCATCAGTGTGGATGCAACGGTGGCCGCCACCTCAACCAGTGCATCAGTTGTTGGTACCAATATGTGGCAGCTGCGGCTATACGTGAGTGACGTAATCGATGGGTCCACCGTAGGAGATGTTCTGTCCTACCAACTGCTGGACGCCGATCAAACAGCAATGCCTCTCACTCCGGGGGCTACGTTGTCCTTCTCATCTGATGCAAGGTCTGGCTCACTCACATAACACATAATTACTTACTTTGATTCATAACATAGTTGCTTTTGTGCATTTTAAGTTACTGTAATTGTGACCTAAAGTATAGATATTATGTGCATATATCAAAATCCTAATTTTGTTTACTTGTGACATTTTGTCAGTTTTTGTGTCGTCCTGCACAGTCTTTTAAATTTAGATACGCAAAATGCATGTTTATATTTTTTATAGTAATACATAGCCTACACTTGGAAATAATCAGAACTCAAAAATATCTTTCTATTTTCTGTGCGTCGCATTAGAAATTTTGATAGGGCGTGACAGAAATTTTATGTTCGACTGCATTAATTTTGTCAATTAATCCCATAGGCTTGCTTTCTGCAGGTGCTCTTATTTGGCATAGTAATTGATGATATTCTCAACTAAATTACCAAAATAATTATTGGATCTATTCCGCATTATGCTTCCCCTTTTCCTATATTTTAAATAGTATGACCTCATACAATAATTATTGGTGTCTAACAAAAACTAAAACGTTAGGGTGTCACGTTGGGGCCATTCTAATATTATGAAGTATTTAAAATTTGATTTGAGTATTTTTTTATTTGATTGCTAATTTTCTTGAAATATAAATAAGTCAGAAAATAATCCCAACTTTAGCAATGAAAGTTCTGGCATTGTAATTACAGTCTGTATTTTCAAAATATAGTCGGACAACTTACTACAGTACTGTATTAGATCAGTTTTCCTATCTTATCTACCCCATAAAGGGGGAGGAAAATATTCAGTAATAGTGACCAGTAGTTAATAATTATAGACCAACTGCAAGTTAGAGAGGTGAACTGGCTTAACGGTAGAGTGCTCGACTTGCAGGTTCTTCGCAAAAATTGTAGATTATGATTGTTACTTCAATTGTGGTCTACAATTTCTCACCTCTCCGTCAGCCTTTTGGAAAATGGCCAAAGACCGATGTGCATTCTTGTCCATCGGATGGGGAAGTGTAAATGTCGGTCCCTGCTTAGGATTACTCATACCTACCTCGATATATCTGGTCAATCACCTAATAGATGACCATCCACATCTGACACCGTAGCGTATCCTGAACGCTATGCTCAAGTTACGAGTCCATTTCAGTATTCTACAGAAACAGAAACTAATACACTCTAGAACCGTAAGTCAGTTTCAATTGGTACATTGCACAATTGTGTTCTATGGAATTAGTGGGTTGGACTTATCGCAAAAATCCTGAAAAGTGTATCGTAAACACGGAAACTCAAGAACCCGAAGTCCGTTTCAGTTGGTATTTAATTGGAACAATGGTGCTTATTTAACCTTAGCTGTTAATGTGACGTTAGGCAACTATTTATCTCTCTCTCTGTGAGCTAATGAAGAAGGCTATGTTTTACAGAGTGTTTTGAAATAAAAAAGATCATCGATCATGCGGTCGCAAATTAACACAAGAAACCACCATGCCATTTTGCATGTATCTTGTTATTGGTTAACAGAAACACCAAATGTGTAAGTTATCTGTTAAATTTAGTTACATATTTTAATTTGACAACCTACATATTTTGACAAATCTGTCAAAGTAGTCCTAGTCCAGTTTGACTGTACCTCGTTGTCTCTTATCCTCCGCAGATTTAACCTTGAACGATATGGACCCAACACAGACTCTCCTTACATCTGTACTGAATTTTCAAAAACAAGGACTGCCGAGTTTGATTTTGACTTTGGCGGAGATGGACTTGTTGTGATTTGTTCGCAAATATTGACTAGTAAGTACTAATTAGCATGGTTGAACCAACCAGATTCGATCACTTAAGGATATTTGCCTAGTATTTATATTAATAAAATAAAAGGTGATGAGATATTTTTCCCAATAATTACTGGTTATACCTCCCTCTTTCAGACAGTATTTAGTCGTGTATGATCGAACTCCAGATAAATAGTTGTTTAATTTTACACGCAAATTAGTGTCATGTAAAGGTCATATAGTTCATAGGGCACCAGATTCCGATCATTATGGAATAATTGATAGATTCTGTATCTTTTCGAACGTTGATATAAAAATTTCCTGTCATGCATCATTTTAGAACACTATTCGCCATCCAAGTGTGTGCTGATTTAACAATTTTGAAAAGAAAATAAGCTAAAATTATCTTAAGGAACCAAACAGATATTAATACGTTTTGACAAAATCCTATGATACATAGAAATACTTAATGAGAAAAGTATTTTTATCGAACATACTGTAATACAAGATTTGTTAAATGGGGTGGCTTTCAATATTTTCTAAAAATATTTTTTATTGTTCAAAATATGCGCCGGTATCAAAATCTGTTCCTGATTGGAATCTGGTACATCCATGTAATGGAAGTTACTATGGTACATGTATGCTCTGTGACATATAAATGATTATGATTGTTTTGAGTGTGTATATGCAAAGCTTATCAACTTTGAAACTTTCTTGTGTTCACTGTAATCTTATTCAGGTATATAAATTTGTCAATGGTTTGGAGGATAAGTTGAGAAGTTGAGGTAGCCCAGTGGTTAGGGCAACATGCTCGTGACTGTGAGGTCGCGGATTCGAATCCCAGCGCTGCTGGTGGTTATCTTGGATTGTGTCCTTGGGCAAGGCACTTTATCTCGATTGCTTCACTGTATTCAGGTGTATAAATGGGTACCTGCTAGGTTACTTGTCACATTGGCGCTGTCTGAACTCGTCTCTAATCTGCTACCAGAAACCTACGTTTGTGTGGGTTGGATGAGGTGATCAATGACAAGGGGTAATGACTGTAAAGCGCCTCAGAATATAGTTATAGATTGACGGCGCTGTATAAATGCTATACATTATTATTATTATTATTATTATTATAAGTTTCAATGTTTTCTTTCAGTATCCTACGTATCATGATGCCATTTTTAAATTACTTAAGGGTTATCTCATAGGTTGGATGTTAGGAAGTACAGTCTAAATTAATTTATATAACAGTACACATTGCCATGGTCACAATTTAATCGATATATGGTTGGTTATGCATACAAAAATATATCTATGATATAACATGCAATCAAAATAAAGTCGGCACGATTATGTGTTACATGAATTAAGTTGGGACTAATACATTATAGTATTCAATATCTAAAAATGGTGGCCATTTTTATTTTTTCCACATTAAAGGCGCATATTAATTTTCTTGTAAATCTAAATATGGATTTGATACTTCACATCTAAGTATTTTGAAGTGTGTATGTTATAAATTGTAATGTAAAAATTGACAAACGGTCAGTCTAATTGGTCAAATAGCATTTCTCTTCAGATTTTTGTCATTTTCATCACACAAAATTATAAATATAATGTATCCTATATTTATAATTGAACTTATAAATGTGTTAAATAACTGTTTTTTAGAGAAATTGATCAAATGTGACCCATCACCCCAAATGTCGGCGGTTGCCAGACAATGCGTTTTAAGGCATGTCGTTGATAAGGGCACCTTTAGCTTTCGTTTGATATATAATTTACCTAAATCTGACAAAATAAATTACCATATTATCCTAAAATATTACTTTCTGTGTTTATTTGAATGACTTTCATATTTGCTGACAAACGCCTACTTTTGATGGGTCACAAATACACAATCGGTAAGACATGCATTCATCCTTTGACTCATAACAGCACTGATAATTTATTTTCATATTTCTTTCTATTTTTTTATAAGAGGTTAGACTCAAGTAGTTTTGCTAATATTCTGTACGTCTCCTCTACCCACCAATGTGTGTCTAAGATTATTGAATATCATGTACCATATAAAGTATATTAATTTAATAATCATGTTGTAAATGATGATGGTAGAAGATAAACTAATTGTAAACTCTTCAACTGTGTTTTATTACAATAATTGCTTTATTTACTATCGCTAGATGAGTATGAAGACACCGCCAATGTTGCTACGGAGACACATGCTGTGTTTGACTACTACACCGTTGAGTTCAAGTACCAGTACGGGAGAGGTGCCGGTGCTCCGGCCGTTCAGCTGACCAATGTGGAAACCAGGATTCGAACAGCTGACAAATCCATTGAAATGTCAGGTGACAGTCTGTGGGAACTGAGCCTGTACGTGAGCAGCGAAAGGAACGGGTCGGTGGTCGGAGAGATTCTGTCATCTCAGCTTCTAGACGAGACACAATCCGGGACATCAAACGTGGCTGGAGAGGTGATGCTCTTTATGGTAGATGAAGTGTGAGTATTTATGTAGTTCTTCTACATGCACCTGGGGTTTTTCATCAGTAAATAACTTAGCCACTAGGATCACCCTTGTCCCTCACCGCCTAGGATCACTCTTGTCCCTCACCCCCTTTTTTTTGTTTCTATCTTCTTCTCTCTTTTGTGTTGGTGGGTGGAGGTTGCGTGGTCGGTTGGGGTTGATTGCACGACGGGGCGCGTGTTTTCCGCACTCCATACAGCGCGTAGCGCATAGCTACAGATTCTTGTTTCCTTCATTGTGGAAGGGGGTGTGGGACAAGGGTTGACCACTAGGATCACCATTGTCCCTCACCCCTTAGGATCACCCTTGTCCCTCATCCCCATTTTTTTGTTTCTCTCTTTTTCTCTCTTTTGTGTTGGTGGGTGGGGGTTGCGTGATCGGTGGGGGTTGATTGGTGGTCTTATACAGGAAAGGCGCTATAAAAAAATTCACACTATTATTATTATTATTAACAATGAGCAGTCGGATGACGGATGCTCTCTTCCTACACACCTTTGTCCTCCTGCACAGAGGCATTGGAAATTTAAATACACCCCTTAACTTTTAACTGTTTGGGCATTTGCCCTTCGTGAAATTGTATTATGACTCTTGATCTCATCCCACCCAATATGGACGTGTGTTATATATATTTTGACGTACCTGTAACAAAATAATTGTACCTGCCGATACAGCGATAGCCTATAGCTTAATTGCTGTGATAATGCCAGGTCGACAGTTTTCTATTATCTAGCTGTTTTGAATTGGTATAACACTCAAAATGCGATTGACCGGGGCCTACATCGCGATCTAAATGACACGCAAGGAACTACGCAAAACTTAATGTTGTCGCTATTGCTACATTGTGGTGTGTGAAAACTGAAACACAACCATGCTTTCAAGTATGTGATTTTGGGGGTTTTGGATGATTTGAGGCGATATTAACAGGCTCACTGAAATTTGCATAGTTTTCCTCTCGGATATAGTGTTCATATTTCGTTGTGGTCTGCGATAGCTTAGACCCGTTGTCTTGCTACGCTTATCACACACTAGCCTATTTTAGCCTAACTCTAGCGAACTTAGCCTTAGAGGTGTATGGTTTGAGAGTTGTTAGTTTAGCCATCCAGTCCTAGGTAGCTGCGTTGACAGAATGTCATACATCAATGTGTGCAGGACAGAACTCTGAGCGATTTGTGTGATGGTTTCAGTCTATCCGGTTGCCACGCCGATGTACATTCATTGGGGGGGATGAAATCAACTCTTCCATTGACAAGTACAGGTTGCAGTGCTGGACAGTCAAATCTATTACACATTATACTTACCCTCCATCCTATAATATAATAATAGTATGACCCATACAACTGACCTATATCTAGCAAACTTTTGGCATAAGGCCCCCCCATGACGTCATCTCTCATGTCACGTGACCACTATTGGAGCCAATACCAGTGCACTACTGCTACTGCTCACTATGCGCACTGTGTATGTCATACAGTAATATGATTAATATTTTAACTGACTATAAATGTTATGATTGTATCGTAGGAATCGTTTATGTGGCTATTTACCGTCGATAAAAATACCATATAAAGTTGTAAGTTTACATTATGTTGCAATAGTCAACTTGGGTCACATAGGTAGACGTCATAGAAGTAAATAATCTATGGGGCGCCAAGTTACAGTAAATATAGTTGTATTCTAATGATAATGTAGCTAGCCCAGGGTCATTGTAATTTAACAAGTTGAACATAAACTTGGCTATTATGATCTATCATCATCATCATTGGTCCAGTTTTGATCCGGTTTTGTCCCCGAAGTAATTTAACGTAGGCCCATGGTCATTGTAATTTTGTAACAAGTTTTTATGAATACCGATCATAAACTAGTTGAACATAAACTTGGCTCTTAGGCCTGTCTATGTAGGTCCATATACTGTACATGGCATAAACAAATCGTAACTGATTTGTATTTTAGGCATTTCTTGGTAAACCTCAAAGAATGGTGAATTATTGGCCCGACGCAGGGCCTATACCATACCACTGAAGTTACGTGGTATATAACAGTGATTTTGAGGCAGTGACCGCATATGGGTGCACTGCATTGTAGATCTATGTATGTTTAATGATCACAATCATTAAAATTAAAAGCATGCCTTATACCAGTTAGTTTCATTAGTATAGCCATTAATAAGTCAAAGGTAAAAAGTTAAACCCTCCCCGTGCCCGAAGGCCCATCAGGTGCCGGTGCTTAGCTCCGGTTTCTGTCCATCGCAGGTATAACTCCCCTCAGCAAAGCTGGTACTCATTTTTCCAGTCTGAGTGAATCTGAGGCAAGTGGGATAAAGTGTTTTTGCCCAATAACACAACACAGCGCTCGGTCTGGAATAGAACCCGGAGCTCTGGCACTCAAGCCCGACTCCCGGACCACTTAGCCACTGTGCTCCCTAGCCATTAATATTAACATAATATCCAATATTATACATTGTTTGTTCCTTTAGGTTTAATCTTGGTGGGTACGGAACTGGAACAGAATATCCATACCTGTGTGCAGAATTTTCAAAAGATCCTGATGCTGAATTTGAATTTAGCTTTAATGGAGATGCGGGAGTGGTACAGTGCTCTGCGATAGTGATGCGTAAGTTCATATCGAATGAATAAACACACGTGTAGGATAACACGATGACAGATTATGACAAAACTCATTCATTTATATTGTGGTGCAATATGACTTGAGTAGGCCTATACTCCTGTTGTGAAGTATTCAAATGGCTATGGAAAATATTGAGTTATACAAAATAAAACTACTGTATACATATATATATATATATATATATATATATATAAAGACAATTGCCTCTAAAAGGTAAAGTCAGTATCAATTTTTGTGATCGCCCAGTGGATATGGCTTGAGGTTCGAAACTGTGAGGTCCCGGGTCGATTCCCAGCTACACTACTGGTTATCTTGGCATTTGTTCTTGGGAAAGACACTCTAATCTGACTCCTCTCCATCACCCAGGGCTATTTGGCAACATGTGCAAACACGGGACAAACATTTCGGAAGGAGGCCTGGCAAGTCACACATCGAGTCTGTGATTTATCACAGATCTGCTCACAGTAATCTATAAGATTACCGACCATAGCGAAAGCTGAGTGTCAACCTGTTTGTTATTTGTTTTATATATGACAGTTGCCTCTACTAACCGTGAAACACATCCTGTTCGACTGTGACATATCTCTAAGAATACGGAACCGTTATTACAAGACTTCTATATTCGCCAACATCTTTCGGGATGTGACGACTGACAAAATCCTGAGATATTTAAAAGAACTCAACTATTACGATAAATTATAATTCTAACGCCCATACTACTATGATAGGAAATATAAATAATTAAACTCGTTATATTTCTGGCACTAACATAGCCTCGCTGCTGATGTGCCGTTAAGAAAACATATCTCTCTCTCTCTAAAAGGCAAAGTCAGTATCAAGGGAAAATATACATAACAAAAATATGCATGAAAAAGCGAATATGAAGTGTTTATTTCGACCTGGCGACATATTGAAAATAATTAAAACATATACCTATGTACATTATTTCAGTGACCCATAGTCGCTTTTCCTTATGTCCAAATATTATGAGGTTAATTAAGACATGTTTGAAGTAATTTGCCATAGACCATAGTGGTGTATCATTTTTTATTTAGAAATTACGTATATTTTGCCTTAACAAAAATGTTGCCGTATGTACCATGTTCTGTTGAAATTTCCCTCATGATGACAACGATAGGTGCAGATAATAGGCCTATATGTAATTTCCTATTACATATAGGCCTATTATCTGCACCCTATCGTTGACTTCTCTGGGTTTCAATTCGGTGTATTTGGGGCTCATTTGCTTTTGGGCGACATATGCGAGATCACCTAATTCTAACAGCAGTTTTACTATACAATGCATACATGTTAGACCATTGGCTTGTACCTTGAATTTGTGGATAGCTTCAAGTTAATAATTGAATGAGAATTGAATGAGTTTTGTTTATATATTAATGTGTATAGCCCAGTTCAGGGAGAGGAAGGATCGGGGTGGCGG
>JAODAI010021350.1:0-12735 GCA_027575025.1 Scotoplanes globosa | reverse complement strand
TTTGCACCATATTATAGATCATTTTGTTAGCTATTACGTATCAAATTATATTTCCAGGGTTTATTTCTCCTTTAAGTAATATATATTTAATATACCAAAATTTATCACCTAAGTTTCAATTTTAGGACCATCGCTATAATTTATAAGTTGTATAAATGATATCTTGAATATTGCAAATGTTACGTTGTATATTCCTTGCTGATTACAATGTTACTACGCTCTATGATACTATTTGTAGCGAGTTATCAAAATTTACAGATTGGTTTACTGCAAATAAGTTATCTTTATATATATTGATAAAACCAATTATATTGTTTTTAATAAAAGTAGACAATTTAATTGGGTATTTATATTAATGATAAAAGTATTATAGGCAATGTACAACATTTGTTGGTGCCGTGATTGATTCAAAGCTTAATTGGCGTGACCACATTACTATGGTTTCTAAAACTATTTAAGCAGGTTGAAGTAAGTGCACATTCTTCAAACAATTTATCAAACTCTTGTACTTACACATCTATCATATTGCTCAATTGTCTGGGCGGCTACTAGCAGCAATCATTTACACCTCTCGAAATCTTACAAAAACGTGGTATACGACATATTGCTAAATCACCTCCTTCAGAAAATACTAGAAAGTTATTCAAAGAGCTCTTAGTCATTAAAATTGAATGACATTGTGAAAGTCAAACTTCTTACGTTTGTACATAACACACAAAATGGTTTACTACCTGCCCCCTGCTTTTAATTCATTTTTACAACAAAACAGTAACATTCACTTAAAGGCACAGTTCACCCTCACTTCAAAATAATTTAGAAAACGAAGAAAACTAAGTTAGAGCCACAGGTCTACCACATTTTGTACGGCACAATACCAAGAAATCACCATTTGAAATTGTTGTTTAATTCATGTTAATTGGTATTTGCGAACGAGCCCCTGGACTCAGTTTATACATTCAAGGTATCTGTTTTAGATTTATTTCGAAATTGGATACGCTATGGTGTGAACGATGCTAAGGTATGATATTTAAACGGTTCACAAACTATCATGTACGGCCAATTTCAGGGGCACATGTGTGATTTGTAAGGGAATGTCTAACTTATTTTAAATGATTGCATGCGAAAATCCACTTTTATGGCGGTTCTTGAAACGATACGCCGTATTGTGTTATGCCCATGCGCACTAACATGTGTATCGCTTCATCGGTATATACCTAGATTTTTAGCATGGTTCGAGTGAAGTAGATTTGTTGTTGATAATAGTATATATATGTGACCGTTAAACGTTGTAGTATCTTCCAATACTCCCGAGTCGGTGTAAAAAACGTAATTTCTCATGTATTAAAATGTTTTTCCCAATATTGCATCCGCGGACGTGTTAGAGACTACCCACGATTCAGGCCTTTTCATTGGTCAATGACTTCGAGCCAATATTTGAAATGAATTGGCATTCACAACCACTCGACTTTTGTATAATTCCACGTTTTACAGTAAAACTAATTGATTCTGATATGACACATCCATTCCCGATGCAACGTGGAAACTGTATCCCAACCTGGTGGAATCACCCATTTACATGGTGCACTTATGAAGCACCCTAGTGTATACCGTAAGTTCAATGAAATTCACACAATCATGACAGAGTACAAAATGTGCCTGGTCCTCTGAAATGTACATACTTATAATTGATCAAATGTTGCACTATGGGATTCTTCTAAACTGTGACATAAGTCAAAAACATTACCTGTTGCCTCCATTCAGCTTCCTCATCTCCGTAGTCAAAGCGTATTTCTTCTCCAGGGTTAATGTCAACCTTGGCAAAGATTGCTAATTTGGGGATGTTGTCAACGTTCAATCTTTTCACAATGCCATTTGGATTTATCCAACAGTCGTTTAGCATCCTTCCTTGCCCGCATTGTCCTGTCGCATCAATACTGTAAAACAATGTAATCATTGATTGATTATATTTTCTGTCCCTTTTTCAACACAATGGTTATACGAGCCACCCAAAGCCTTTGTTATACCACCAGTTAGAGCCACTGGACTATATTTATCATCACTCCGTATTCGAACTCCTGACCCTGCGATCACAAGCCCAATGCTCCATCCGCTAAGCTAACCGGTCAGATAATCAGTACTTGTAATTCTGCAAACTTGTCCAGAGACACATTACTCAGACCTTCATTTATAAGGAGTACCGGCGTGATCGCGCTCCAAGGCGCTCCTGAGAAGTGCTCCTGAGAGCAATAAAATTGCTCTTCTAATTGGTTTTATTGGTTTTCTGGGGGTAATATTGGTCTCAAATCACAATGTGATATTAATGATATACTTGGTTACATTTGGACCTATTGTATCGTATTAGAAATATAGATCAGAAAAAAAGGTGTGAAATTGCCCTGAAGCTCAATTTACAGCTCTCCTCATATTATCATACATGAAGGTCTGATTAATTTAAACTTTAATAGCTCTTTTGAACAAGAAATTGGCTTCTGATATGGTCACTCCGGATTTAATCTATGCAGTGTGATCAAGGTTGTGATCTTCATAACAAGAGCAGCAATGGTGCAGTAGCCCATCCATATAGTTTAATGTTGGTTTCACTCAATACATACGCAATATATACACACCATGACAGAAGGACATAATTGACATGTTAGTGCTGAACTTGATTGTGTACTGCCCAATGTTGATAACCACCACTTGTCATTAACAGAGGGTTAAATACAAATTCCTAAACGACCGATGTTCATTATCACCAAATTTCATCAACATCCTCTGCAATCTGTATCATACAAAATATTGAACAACGGGTGCAGTGGTGCAAGGCGACTAGTGTTACCACTTGTTCCCGAAGCTTAGAACTTTATCTTCACAAAATGGGTCGACCATTTATGAATCCATGCCACCATATTTACAAGAGGATTTATTTTATGAAACCATTCCAAAATGTGTAACATTGACGAAAATTGCTATGGGTAGCCAAAGAGAACTACATATTTACGGAATTCATTAAGATTAATTCAAATTGTAAGCCCACAAGGCAGTATTTAATTGTATAACTGACATGAACCAGATGGTATTACTTTACAATGGATCATTGTAATTAGCTTGTAATACTATTATCACTATAGGCACGTGAAATAACAGGCATGTGAAATAACAGGCACGTGAAATAACAGGCACGTGAAATAACAGGCACGTGAAATAACAGGCATTTGAAATAACAGACACGTGAAATAACAGGCATGTGAAATAACAGACACGTGAAATAACAGGCACGTGAAATAACAGGCATGTGAAATAACAGGCACGTGAAATAACAGGCATGTGAAATAACAGACACGTGAAATAACAGGCACGTGAAATAACAGGCGCGTGAAAATGAAATTAAAACAATTAATCTACTGTACACTTTACTGCATGCAATATACTTACTTCTTCAATTATGCTACCGTGTTTTTTCTTGACTGTGAACCACAACACATTGGTGTGTGTTTAATATGCGAACATCTTAAAAACAATGCAACAAGGTAATACAGTTAGATAACAATATAAGCATTTTCTATGGAAAAGTATAATGAAGAATGATGTTAAGTGTAAAAATTTAGAACTAAAGACATCTACAGTATGATATTCAAGTTCACCACAAGATAACTCATCCTCTTTCCATCATGTGTGACTGCCATTGTTCATATTCCTGACTAATCCAATTTCATTGAATAGGGCTAATGATTTTCCACAATTTAAAATTGGAAAATGGGGGAAAATGATGATTTATGTTTGGAAACTTCAAACAGACGTAATATGTGTACATTTATATACTGAACAGATGTCGGTTTTGGGCATGATTGTATTATTTCAATTTTGGTGTATATTTTTTATTTTCACCCCAGTGTAAAAAATAATGAACTCTGTTGCAAATTATGTGATATGCAGAAAATGATTGGCCCTAACTGAATGTGTATGACAAAGAATTCATATATTTTCTCATCTTCTAAATCTGCTGAAAAGCAACAATTGAAAATACATGTTGCAAATAAAATTGTCAACAATTGAATATAGGCTACTACACTACATTTAAATATTAGCGATTATATATATCGCCGATATATATACATATTTATCTTTTTGTGTTGATAATAAACATAATTTGAGAAGATAAACAGGATTCCTTCTACCAGTGGATATGAATAACAAGCAAGAACTCTGGCAATAGCAAAATTGTTTTCCAATTAATTAAATTATAATTTGTTAAATTGTAAAACTAATGCATCTCAAATGGCAATTGAATATTACAAAATTAACAAAGCAAAAAACATATTTGCATGAGTCTCTATGAGAAACAACTTACCACACTTTTCTACCATCATGCTTAAAATGAAATATATATGTCTGGTCCTCATACGCAACTTCCGATGACTTTTTCAGCATACCTCGGTACTCTAGCAAAAAGTCTCCACTATTGAATTTTTTGGTAGCAAAGACACCCGAACCTATACAGAAGACGAATGTAATAATTAGTATTTAACAAATTAACAGAAGAGTAAATACCCTGTATCAGCCAGTAGCTTGCTATTAACGATGTACTGGTATTGTTATTGAAATATGTCCATCCATTCTAATCAATCACCCCCCCCCCCATGCTGTAGTTTGTGCTGCGAAAATGTTCACTAATATTAAATTATGCCCTTGCTAGCTGGATTTATATATTGCTTTCAACCAAATAATGCCACGCTCTACCAGAACGTTTTGTTAATATAGTGGGGCCCCACTAGTGTATTGTTATAAATCACCTGCTGTGAGTTGTCGAGTACTGTATGCCTGTATATCTACACAAAATGGTAATTTGGAGAAAATAAAATATAACTTTTTTAACTTTCTAAGGCTCCCATACATACTGTAGTACGATATGTCGATCACTGTACTACTGTAGGTTTTAACCCCTCAAACAGAATAATTCAAGAATAGATACTTTTAACCAAAAATAGATGTGATTTGTGTCAAAATTAAATGTGTTACATTACATGACTGGCAGGATCAACTCAAAATGCCTCAAAGAATGTGAGGCAAGGTTGGCATGCTTTCGGAATGTGACAGATTGGTTGGGTCATAGATGATGTTGATCGAGGTGGCGATCTAGGTGGGACATATCAATCATCCTCCAATATTATGTTGTCCACAAAAATATTAACACAGTCAGAAATTCTTACTTGAAAAATATTTTAACAAAATTGTTGTTTGTGATTCAGATAGTGTCATGGTTTGCTTCATATTTAAATAATCATTCACAAGGTGTTTAGGATGGTGGCAAGAATTCAAAGTCTAATAATATATTGTGGAGAACCACAAGGTTCTGTACTGGGTGGCACCCATCTTATTCTCACTTTACATTAAATCAATATACTCACGACACACAACTACACAATAATGAATGCAATAATATTAACAGCTTTGTCAATGGATGAACAATCACTTGCTGTTGCATATATATTGATGGACATCAAGATAAAATGTTTAACAACACATTTAACTCAAAGGTTATATTTATAGTGTCAACATCTATAAATCAAGGTATCTGAAAAATTAAGAAATATGGGGCATATTGTTACATACATTTCTATGACTGCTCAGCTGCATATGCAGCTTAGAAATATTAGGACATCAAATGAGCGCAGAAATTTTATTCATGCCTTTTATTCATAAAATCAGCAGCTGTGTAGACTTCATTTTTTTAAATAAAGCTGCACAAACCATTACATAATTTACAAAATCATATAACACCCACACTTTATGATTTACATTTGGCTTCCTATTGCATCCCGCATTGTCTTCAAAATACTTGTAATTACTTTTTGTAGGGTTAGCAGCCACTATATCAAGGGTGAATTGATTAATTCTTACAAGCCCATCCAGGGTTTGCGCTAGACTTTGAAAACAGGGGGATTCTCCCCCCTCAAACAATTTTGGGGGATTTGGAAATTTTGGGCAGTGTTCTCAAAAAAAATATCAAATTTTGATGATTAACTTAAGTTAATGTGTATTTTATGGTATACAAATTACAATAGCGCTTACTATAGACCTAGAGTAACTTTGAATTTGTCAAATGCCACTAAAAAAAATTGGAGGGGTGGGGAATCTCCCCTCCTTTGTAAAATGGGGGGTATTACCCACCCTTACAGCGTGAATCCCGCAATCGCGCTGCTAGCGCAAATACTGAGCCCAGCTCACAACCTGCAATCTTCCAGTAAAGATCTAATAGTACAGCCATATCTACGGTTAGGAAAGTAATTGTTTTGCACAATTTGCAGCTGCATGCCTTTGGATACTTTTTATAGTCCATTATAATTTTTCGTTTTGCCTCGATTTATAGTTGATAATAAATCGCTCTCGCTAGCGTAACACATGAATAAAAGTGATCTGCCAGACGACTGGCGTGTCGTTTCGCCAAGAAACAAGAAGCCATGACATGAAGCCACCAATGAAGACGCCAACTGGGCAGATCTCAGTATAAGTGAGTTCGGGTCTGAATCTGATGCACCGAACAGCAGCGCCATGAAGCCGACTATACCTCCGAAGGCAATTGGAGTTCATCGTGATCGATTCCCGGTACTACTGAAAGGACTACCAGCTACCACCACAGACCACCCTATCAAGCTGCGGAAGTACCTCAAACGAGTATACCCCAACGCCAACATCGCCTTCACCAGACCCACACGAGCAAACAAAGTTCTAATCGCTGCCTCTGATAAAACCTCTCAAGAAATTTTCATGAACCACAGATCAAATGACGACGACACATCGGCTAGAATACCGACATCACAGCCCACTTCGACCAAACATGAAGCTGTTATTTGTAACATAACAACCGACATCACCGAGAAGGAAGCCACTGAGGACTTACAGGGTAACGGCTTCAAAGTGACAGGCACTAGACGCTTCTACCGGAAGACCGAAACAGAGAGAATCCCTATCCGGAAGATGGTTGTTATCTTCAGCACCACAGCAGCACAAGCCGAAGCCATCCAAGACGGGATGTACATCGGGTACACACGGTACCAGGTGGAGCCACTCCAACCCAGACCAACCCCTATACAGTACTACAAATGACAAAGTTACGGCCACTTTGCAGCTACATGCACCAAGAAGAGGACCTGTCTCCACTGTGGCAAGAACCATGCCCTCAGCGACTGTCCACAGCCACGAGAACGCCCTACTTGTGCTAACTGCTCGGGACAACACATTGCCAGCTACAAGGGATGCACAAAGTACCAGAAGGAGGCCGCCAAGCTACCCACACCATCTGCACTCCGACCCAGCATTAACCGAACCAACGCTATACCAAAACCAATGAATACCGCTGCTAGTGCCACTAATGTAGACCCTCAGCTGATGGAAGACAGGCACAAACAACAAATCGAGGAAATGAAAAAGCTCCACACTGAACAACTTGATTCTCTCAAGGACTACACTAACACCCACATCAATGACATCAAAAACGAACTCAACGCCAAGATCAACAACCTCACCACGAATATGACTAAATGTATCATACTGTACTTACCATAGAGAGCCAGGGAAAAATCAAGAACTTTACACAAATCGCCGAAACTGCACAGGAGACTTTAAAAGTCACAGTTTTCGCCAAACCAAACGGTAAGTATGAAGTCCAATACTTCACTCCACCCATCGAAGACATTCCATACGCACCTGTATGGGACGACAACCTCGTCCTCCCACCATACACACCTCTCTGGGACGAATGATTTTCATTTCATAACCCACTAGCGATACAATGCCCACTTTGCCCTCCTGATACCCTTTCCAACTGATAACACTTATTTGATATTATTCTTTTATAAGATGGTCTGAAGTGCGCGGGCAGCGCAGACCGGACCATTAAAAGATATGCACCTACACATACATTTGTCTGTTCTCACTTAATTCACTTTGAGTGCATATTGCATTTTGCATGGACCATTCATTGTTGGGATCATGTGGTATATGGTATTTCTTTTGTGAAGCGCAGGAAAAGCGCTATATAAAATTATTATTATTATGATCAAATCCTAGGCCTGTGCAAAGCACTAGCCAAACCAGTATGAATCGGCTCCTTTCTACCTCAGTCTATTCTGCCTCCGATACAACAGTTACTGAATTGTGTATGCTACAAATAGTTGACATACACCAATTGTAAAGTGTTAACAATTTTTCACTGAAAATGTTGGTACAGTACCAGTTCCAGTAGGTTACATTTCAAGTTACAGTAACTTCCAGAGGGAACTAAAAATCTGTGTCCGTTGCAGCCCATAGTCACAGCCTTACTCCAAATCCAGTAAGCAACAAACATATATCAATATAATTATAGTTATCATTATCATATCGATTTCAAACTGGTAATATTGCAATTACAAGTCAGATGTTCCACCAAACCAATCAGAAAATGAATATATTTCCTCCCTTCCCCAGTCATAAATAAGATAGGACATGGTTGCCTTATCAATACAAAATCAAAACTTACCAATGTTCTCTGCAACATATTTCACTACCATGCCTGGTCGATCGGTTTGGTTCTTGATCCAGGTGAAATGATCACCCGGATCTTTTTTTCTCTTTAATCGGGACATCTCGCCAGTATATCCCACATCGTCCGACTACAGTACCTGTAAATATACATTACAAAATAACGGCATTACATTTTAATGGGCTTTAGAGACGACATAAATTTAAGGATGTAATGTACAGGTAAGATATTTTCTGACAAAGTTAACTGTAACAATCAAATAATTAACTTCTTGTAAGTTTTTGTATTTGTGTATATAATAGCGTAAAAATATCGGCAATGTCTATACTTTTAATTTTAATATATCTGTTCATGGCAGATAACCAATATTAATGAAGGACCACATCATTTAAAATGTTGTATTCCTTAAAATTACACACTGAATAAGTTAGTAAACTTATTGTAATAACAAACTTTCAACCTGTGCAACACACATTCAAAACTTGCAATAAAATGTCAGAGGCTTATAATTATCTGTAATTTTGCATTTAAATGCTGCTGTTCTGCACTAAACATGGGAAGCATGGTACATAACACCACATACAGTGCCATGGGCCTATATGGCTCAGTTGATATTTTAATATCTGTAGTGGATATGCTGTAACATAATGACACAGATAATATTAATTTACAGAACAGACCTGTCATAAATTTTCAAGCTACCAACATCAGAAACTGCAGAATACACACATTCTCACAAAATATTGTGCAAATTTTATATGAATATAAAACTGACACAGTTCAATAAAAATAAAAAGTGCCTAATCACGTAAGTCAACAAGGCTTATAACGAAACCTAGCTTTAAGTAAATAACTGCGTAACAACCTCGATCTTAATTTCTCGTGAAAAGTACTCAAAAATGCTTCCAAATTTAATTCAGCACCCTAAAAGTTCCTTTATAAGCTGATATAATCTGCGATAGAATACCTTATTTTAAATTAATTTATTGCAGAAAATGTTGGTATGTCTTAACATTTTTTTTCTTAACATATTTGGGGACTTATGGTCGTGACGTATGTCCGGGGTCATAGGTTCTCTGTGTCAAAGTTTTTTTTCAGATAATAGCTTATTTAGATACATGTTTTTTTTTCTTTTCTTCCAGATAATAGCTTATTTAGATACATAGGGGAGTTTAATGTATAGACTAAATCTTCCAACAATTAGTAATACACTACAGTAGTACTGTTTACATACATTTATGATTTTAAAACCATGTATATTTACAGATATTCCAGCAATATTAATGCGGGCTACTTTCCATCTTATTACTTGGCCGTCCCAATTTGAGTTTAGCTGTATCAATGACGAGACGCATCGCTGGCTAAACTCTTGCCTCGAATATACTTTAGAGTGTACATTGGAAACTTGGTGATAGCTTATTACAGGTGTCTTTGTAATGACTACACACTATTCTTCTGAGGACTTCAACTTGATAAAACACACTATCTTTCTGAGGACTTCAATACGTCAGAGGACATTGAAAAAATTGTTGTACTGTACATGTATATTCATTTTTTTTCACAAGGCTGCAGTACCTCAATACTGAATAGGACAAAGAATCTTAATGGGAGGATGTCATATCAACTTGTTTCTCTTGATCATACTACAGCTGTATTGTCATAATAGTGTGTGTCTAAATTCATTCAAATATAAGTTAAAGCTCCACCTTTTATCAAACTACACAGCCAGTTAACTTTTCTTGTATTGCCTATCTTTATCTCTATTGCACTTATCATTAACTATAATTAATATTACATTTAAAGAGGACCATACACAAGCTAATTATAGCTTCTTTGGTATCCCCTCAACCTTATTGGATGATACTATATTTACATTTTTGTTTAACTTATAATTATTATCACATTTGATTATGTAAATGTACTTTTCTGATGTCATTGAAATATAATTTGGAAATTGAATTGAAAAATTACTGAGGTTATTCACATAGTGTCTAGTTCTGATGTACAAGATATTAGCCAAACATTGCTATTAACATACATGTATACACATTATTCATGACTATGTGTGATTTAGAAGACGCAACAACCATGCACACACTATAGTCACAAAATGTTACACAGATTATATTCTCATTACCAGATAGTTTTCAAAATTGTGACTGGAGGATGTGTCTTCGAAGCATGCCATTTGATGTACTGACAATTAATATGCAGTTGTACATGCAAAGTACAGACATTTTTTTGTTAATCTAAAAAATAAAGGGCCATTTTTTACTTTCACAACCTTAAATTATACTTAGCAATTAAAATAGGTGGGAGCTATTGACAGATAAGCTAGGTCCGCTTTCAGTGTGGTATGTCAATGCACCGACCTACCGCAGCGCACGTTTGTGTGTGGCAAGCTTATCACTACAGTATACGTCTATAGCCACTTATCTGTCTATAGCCACAACGATTAAAATATACATATGCATTGCACATGTGAATTCCCCCCCACCCCCCCCCACCCTCTCTACCCGGACATAGCGGGGACAATAGGGAGATGCGATCTACAAATGTATCTTTGATCGAAAAACAGTATTTTTTCAATTTCATAGAGGGCGCTCATAGGGGGTGGGGGGGTTGGGGGACATATAATTGATTGAGCGCTTTGCGCATCTGGCCAGGAGTATAGAGGACCGCCAAAGTCCCCTGTTGGGGCCCAGTGGCGAAGCCCTTGGAGAGTCACAGATCATCAATATTTTAAGCAAAATTGCTAGCCACCTACCAATAAAATGGGATGATACATGTAGGTCAACAAATATGATTTCCAAGGTTGTAAATGGGTTTTGCATGCCTCTAAATATTTATGGTACATTTGATATGATGCCCCCTCCCCCACACACACTAAAAGTATTAGGAGTATAGGCTTACATGTCCACATGGACATCATAGTTTGAATATAGCTGTCCCAATGACGATATGTATCGCTGTCTAAAATCTTGCCTCGAATCTACTTCAAAGTGTACATTGAAAACTCAGTGATAATTTACATGTCTTTGTAATGCGAGGACTTCAACTTGATAAAATACACTATCTTTTCGAGGACTTCAACAAGAGGACGTTGAAAATTTGTGTGTTTGACGTATATGTTTAATGTTGTATTGTAATTTTCTGAAAATGGACATCCTCGAAAGGTATTATTATATAAACATTAAATAGTTAACATTTGGTACCTTATTTAAGACATTTTCTTACAAGCTTTTATTATGCATAAGCATGGATCAAAACTTCAACAGTTTATATTACAGTACTGTAACCTATTTCTTATTTATTAACCATGTATAATTTACAGATATTGCAGTAATAGTAATAGGCGTTCCGGTCTCCAAATGCATCTCTTATACTAAGCCGTCCCAATTTGAGTTAGCTGCCACAATGACGATGAGACGTATCACTGGCTAAACATGTGTCTTGGATATTCTTTATAGTGTTCGATGAAAAACTCAATTATTTTTTAATGTGTGTTTGTAACGGACTATTCTCCTGAGGACTTCAATACATTAGAGGACATTGAAACAACATTGTTGTACAACATTTTCGGAAAATGAATGTCCTCTAATGGTATAACGCATGTAGGTGTGATTGATCAAATTAATTAAATAATTAACATACAGTACACTTACAAGTTTTTATTATGATCGCACAGATTAAAACTGACATACGGTACCATGTTTATAGATGGTCTCCTGTCCAAACGCATCTCTTAAAGTATCTTTTTACCAATAAATATCATAACAACTCCAAACCACAAATTATTTTTTGTTGATATTTTAGACTCCTGATTTATCTAATATTTTACACACAAAAAGTGTTGTACAACACAATATGCCATATTAAATACAAAAAACACAATTTATGTAGTAATTTAGCGATGTTTCTCAAAACATCGTATTTTTATCAGATTTCACCCCCCCAAAAAAATAAAATTATGGGGGAGAATGCTCCCCTTGACCCCCACACTTTTTTACCCTTAGTGGAAACACTGAATTGTAGGCCTATACCCAGGGTTAAACCTTCACCTATTATCAAAGTACACAGCCAATTAACTTTCTTTTCTGTTTTGTCTGTCTTCTTCTCTCTTTTTTCACTTATTATTAAATATAAATTGATTACTGCATTTAAAGGGGACCATACACAAGCTATTTGTAGCTTATTTGGTATCCCCTCAACTT
>JAODAI010021239.1:0-12738 GCA_027575025.1 Scotoplanes globosa | reverse complement strand
CATTATTAACCGAAAAACGGCGACTATAATATCCAGGAGAGCATAAGCTCTCCTGAAACTCTCCAGGAGAGCATTGAAATGCTCTCCTGGCATTTTTCATATGTGGAGGCTTGAATGAGAAAATTCCTACCCACGGTATAGCGCCGTAATCTAAACCTGGATTTTAACTACAGTCAATTAGACACACGCACTGAACATCCAACTGTAAAAACCTCTCAAGTTTAAAAGCTACAGATGGTTCTAAATCCAATTAGTACAGATTATATGCTAAATAATTTGTTAAAACCAACAATAATATTCTTAAAATGGTCCAGCTGGCTAATTGCGGAAAGATACTTGTAGCGGCCTTGTAATCTACTCCCCAACGTTGATGAATAATTTACGCTTCAGAGATGCTCTAACGCATATTTGACTGCAACGTACCACGGAGGAAAGAGAAAAACAACAAGGCTGGTTATAATTCCATTTTAAATTTGGTTTGAACACAGAAAACACTTACTGATAGCAGGAGAACGAGAATTCCTGCCTCTCTCCCTCCGTTTCCCTGACAACCACTTTGTCCAAGAACCATCCTTTTTCTAGAAAAACAAAACAGAGAAAGAATTATTATCGTGATTGACCCAAATAGAGTATTCCGGTGAGACGTGCGGAAGAATTGCAATACAGTGATTATTCTGAGTAGCGTTAATGGGTACATTGCAAGGATATGCCATATTATGTTCCCAATCACATCAAAAGCAGGGACATATATATGTCACAAATGCTATTTTGAGATATTAACCATTATATAAATAAAACTAAAAAAATATCCTTAACCCTTAATTTACGGAATTAATATTTTAAAATGGGAGAAAAATAATGGTTTCATTGATCTTAGGACAATTTCCACTCAAAAGTGTCACTAAAAAGTATACATAATCTCAAAGCTCATGGATTTATCTTTCCAGTAATAGTATTTTCTTTGGTGATACCAGGTTTGACACGAGTACCGAGAAAAATAAAAAACAGATACTTTATATGGGTCTTTGGGAATATAAGGGTTAAGTGTATTTTTATATTATATCAAAGGTATTGACCCAAAAGTTGAAAATTTAGGGTAACACTTTTAAAAAGTGGGCATTTTGGACCAATATATCTTATATTCATCATTAAAATAGCGGGTCGAACACTTGTTTTTCTCAATAAAGTAATACATAGATGATATGCCTATTCACAATCGATATTGTACAATATGTGGATGGGGCTTGTATACATATGGGCGTTAATTAGGAAGAAAATATGGAAATTCAGCAGTTTACTGGCAATTTTGGAAAGTGTCTTTTAGCATGGCACTTTTTCTTGGTTGATCCACTTCACCCAGGTGTATAAATGGGAACATACGAGGTGCAGCGTTGTCACTAGGAATTGAAATGAGGGGTGAATTATCCCCCTGTTCCAAAAAAATTGGGGGATTTTCGAAGAACATAGCTAATCTACTACTTAAAAGGGTTTTATTGTATGCAAATGATATATTATGCTGTGAAGCACTATGCAACATTATTTGTGTTGGCATGACACCAAAAATTGAAAATAAAAGCTACATTTTTTATAGAGGGGGAATTCCTACCCAATTCATTTTCTATGCAGGATTTCCCCCTATGGTTGTCGGAGGCATACCGATATCCAACCCCCACCTCCATTCAATCCGTGAGGTCTGGAGGTTAACAGGACAACTTTGGTTGTTCTCTGCCCGTTGGCTGTACGATATCGTCCCCAGCTATAGGTGAAATAGTAAACTCTTAATTGAGGTTGGGTTAAGTAAGGGCATGCTCCCCGTAGAAAATCCTGCTCCACTAAACCCTCACGATGGCGACATCTATTGTGGCAAGAGTGAGGTGAATCTGGCCACCCCTGTCAACAGGGAACAACCGGATCAAAACTGGATAGATGATGATGATTGATGCTTTTAATACAGTTTTAACTGTATGATGCCGAGCCATAATTGTTTTTTAATGAAGTATAATCAACATAATACAACAACATAATTGAATGGGATAAAGAATTGAGAATAATTGCATAGATACATTTTTATGGTCAATTTGAACTTGTCTTGACCTTTATGAAGGTTTCTTGATTGAGATACTGTTGACCCTTTTGGATCTGGGGGAGAATTATCAAATTGACATTTAATTGTCAAAACTGTACATCCATGGAGATACAACATGCTGAAGAATTGAATGACAGTAAAATCTGATTTTATGAATGAACGTCAAAATTATATGGGATCAATGCGATAAGAAGAAACGCCATTTAGAATAATTTCATAAATACATTTTTATGGTCAGTATGAACTTGTCCTAATCTCATGTACGTTTTTGAGTTATTGGTTAAGATACTTTTTACATTTAATTGTCAAAACTATGCATCCATTAAAAGTAACATGGTGCAGAGTTGACTAACCTAAGAATCTGGTGTTATGGATGAAATGAAGTACAATCATACGACAACAAAATTGCGTAGGATAAATGGGATAAGGAGAAAGGTCATTTAGAATAGTTGCATAATTATTTTTTTTGAGTTTGAGCTTAGCTTATCTTTCCCTCATGAAGGTTTATAGTTTATTGGTTAAGATACTTGTTACATAATTTAAAAGCAAAACGTATTGCCACCGCGTTGCCTGTCATCGTTTCCATAGATTATTCAAACTTATGCCATGCCTAGCCTATCAGACTCGAGTCTCTTTATACGGCGGTCCCGGGGTAGGACTACCCGTCTTGTTATTCTAGCCCGGCCATCTTTCTGCAAAGAGTAGTGAGTTATCCCGGATGGTCATTCCTTTTATCTGTTTGTATCGTTATTCCTGAATGGGACTTGCTCTGACATAGTGAGTCGGAAGTCGCAAACAGAGATATTGAGTTACAGGTGAAAATATGTATGCACATGTGCGTGTTAACGCGCGGTATAGAACGTACCCTAATGCAAATTACACAGTATAAGCTGTTTCACAAAATATTGATATTTCCAACATTTGATTTTCAAACTTGTGTAAAGTTGGATACAGACATGATATTCATTCATGATGTGTACCAAATGAAAGGTATCTGTGTAGTATTTTAATTTAAAATAATATCACATTTAATTTTTGGTCACTTCCGACTCATTATGTCAGAGCGGGTCACATATAAAAATGTTGATTGATCTGCCGTAGTTTGGTGTCTCGGCTCGAGTCATAGCTTGAATTGACTCGACTCGAGCCCCTTGATTTAATGACGCCAAATAACTCGACCCAAGTCAGAATTTTGAACGGCACTCACTACTTGCGTGTTTTATTTCGTCAAACCAAAACACTCGGACTCTTGACCCGAGTCAGATTTTCAAATGACTCAAATAGTCTCTCTCCATTTTAGGGACTCGATTACAGCGTTGTTGAAAGCAGATATTGTACTCATTTTGAAACGGACAATTCATCTGAATGTACAAATGACAACTTTACATCCACTTTTTAGTGGATGATCTCATTTCTAGATATTCAATGTATTCTTTATGTCAATGAACTATTTCAACAAAACGATGTGGTTTATTTTTCCTCACAGAAACAACTTTTGCAGATTCTCAGGGATGAGAAATTTCCAGAAGGTGAGTCCCATATATTTATTCCTGTCGTAGTTACCCGTGTCTGCGGTTCCACAAAGCACCAAGTTGCGGCTTAGTGGCAGTGACCATACAGCTGCGTCGGTCCGTAGGCTAAGCCTGGTGAGGATAGCGTCCATCGAATGAGGACGTAATTTGGCGATCCCGAGCTGCCTTGTTGTTCTAGTTTGGACATCTATTCGTAAATAGTAGGGAGTTATACCGGGTGGTCATTCCTTTTATTTGTTTGTATCGGGTTAAGATGCAAAGTTTGTGGTTTTCGAATTGAGACTGGTATACTAGCTATAAACAATGAAAAGGGAATACTATATCATGGGTGCAGGTCTTTTTTGGTCTTTAAAAAACGCAACAAAATTGAATAAAATTGTTAAAGAGGATTTTGCCTCCCCACCTCCCGTTATTTACGCGAATCCAATCCCAATTTCAGGACTCCCTCTATCGTGCACCATAAGGCCAATTTCAGGACTCCCTCTATCGTACACCATAAGGCCATAAGTCGGGTATGAGACTACTCCATGAATTGTAATAATAATTGATCCGAATTATTGATTGGTTAATTTATTGATTGATATATTCATAATCCAACATTTACTGCTTTCAACGAAATCTTTACGAATGCTAAATGACCTTACACAATAAGAAACGGGGATCAGTACCAGGGAACACAAAAAGCTGTGTGGAGTGACAAAATAAAAGTCAGTTGAGACTTGTGTGGCTTGGACACATGTTAAGATTGCCTGCCCCCTCTAGTCGTCCTGCTCTCGTCGAGGCACTCAGGTCTGTGAAACGGTCAAGAGGCCGGCTGAAAACTACTTTGATTAGTATGATTGACAAGCAGCTAAGAGATATCGACATAAACTGTAGACTTGGGTCACATGGACAACAATGCTTGGTGGAAGCTTTGATCACTGACTGATGACGTTTAGCGAACATACTTGAAGCCTAGAATGTTAGTAGGCATTCTGTGCACTGAATTCACAGATTTTGACAGTCGAATCACTCAAACACTGCCAAATGTAAAAACGGTGTGAAGCTGTACATCACTATAGAGCAAATTTTGCGACAAATCATTTCAAACCGGAGTGAAGATCTCAGGGGGTGATTTGAATGTACTAAATCGGACAAAGAAAGTGGATCTACTTTCGCCACATATTTGCTCTAGCATCATATATGAGAGAAAAAATACTGTTTCGGACCTTCATTTATCAGGAGCGCCGGCGCGATCGCGTTCCAAGGCGCTCCTTAAAAGTGATCAAGAGAGCTATTTATTGCTCTCCTAAAAAAAACTCATGCTATACTAATATTGGTCTAAAATCGCAATGTGATATTAATGATATATACTCCATTACATCTGGAGCTATTTTATTAGAAATATAGACCCGAAAAAATGGGCAAAATCTCCAAGAGAGCGAATTGCTCTCCTTAAATCACTCAGGAGCTCGATTTGCAGCTCTCCTGAGATTGTACTTTGTCCCCAATACACGTTTTCCATGAATGTACTGTCGGCATTGCAGAACACCAAGAGTTAATAAATTTAGTTATGCATGTAAACTATGTACATACAAAACTGTTTTTGATTTCTTGTCTTAACAAGAAATCTATGTGGTCACCCGGCGAGTGTGTGTATGTGTGTAACGCCTAGCTCGTGAACACGATAACTCAATAACCATTAGTCCGATTGCGTTGATATTCGGGATAGGGCTGCTTTATGGGATGGTTAGGAAGCCTATTGATTTTGACGATGATATCTTGCATGTTAATTAGTGGGCAGGTCATTGCGAAAATCACAAGAAATGGCTTGCACGGTATCTATCGTAAGTCAGATTGAGTTGATAATTGGTACAGGGCTGCTCTATGGGTCGGTTAGAAAGCCTATTGATTTTGACAATGATACCTCTCACATTAATGAGTGGTTGGGTGTTTTTTTTGTAAAATATTGATAGGCTACACGATTTTACAATATGCAGGCGAAGCACTCACATTTTTTATGAGATTTTGGAAAAGTGATACCCTATGGCCCACGGAATAAACCTATCTGTGTTTGGCATATTAATTAGTGGGCATGGTATATTGCCCAAATCTCAGGAAATGGCTCGTGAGCACAATATCTCAACCTAACGGTACATCGGATTAAGTTGATATTTTGTACACAGATTCACTGCTGGTCGGTTAGGGAGTATATTCATTTTGACGATTTTCCCTGCATATTAATGAGTGGGCGGGGTTTATTGTGAAAATGTCAAGAAATGGCTCGTGAACACAATATCTCAATAACCGTAAGTCGGAATGATTCAATATATCGTACAGTGATGCTCTGCTTATCTGTTAGGAAGCATATTGATTTTGACGACGATCTCTTGAATATTAATGAGTGGGCGGGGATTTATTTGCAAAATATTGATAGGCTGGTGGCTATGCTATTTTACAATGTACATTCGAAGTCCTCGCATTTTTTTTGTTGAGATTTGAACAAAATGATAATTATAACCCAGGGAAGAAACTTATTTCGGCGGCAATCCCATGCATATTAATTAGTGGGCAGTGCTTATTGCAAATATCTAGGCTCGTGAACACAATATCTCAATAATTCCGTAATTCGGATTGAGTTCCGGTGATATCTGGTACATGGTTGCTATACCGGTTGGTTAGGAATTATATTGATTTTGATAATACCTCCGCGGTTTGTATATTAATGAGTGGCCGAGACTTCATTCATAACATGCCGATATGCTAGTGGCTAGGCTATTTTACAATGTACAGGCGAAGCCCAAAGTTAAGACAAGAAATCATCATGCAGTTTGCTTGTTTCTTGTTCCTTTGCCTTTTCTGATGCCCCAGAATGCCTCCAGGTACAGCG
Organism: Scotoplanes globosa; assembly: GCA_027575025.1. NCBI lineage: Eukaryota > Metazoa > Echinodermata > Holothuroidea > Elasipodida > Elpidiidae > Scotoplanes > Scotoplanes globosa. Next base: position 6,251 of record JAODAI010021239.1, on the reverse strand, counting down.
CTTTGACTACCAGAGGTCGGACGAGAAGCTGGACGTTGTCGTGGCGATCCTCGTCCGCGGCCTGTTCCCGAAGATCTGCTTCCACAAAGACAAGCGCAAGTTGGTAACGGTCGACAACAAGCCGCTGCTCATCCACAAAATGTCTGTCAACTTCGTTCGGGCGGAGATGGGATTTCGCTCGCCGTTCTTTGTCTACGCTGAAAAGGTATGTGTATGCCTACATGTGGCCGGTCTACTGTGTTATCACAAATGTAGCCGATTATATGCGATGCACCACTGCAAATCGTGTATTATGTCGGCGTTCTCCATTTTGAGATATGGGAAGTTTTCCGTCAAAATATATCACAAGTCCAATGGAATATGACCAACTCCGTGAAACGAATTAAGTAACTTAGATTATTCTTTTATTTTCTTGATTTGGGTATCAAAATAAAGCTAATGGTCTCCTCATTCCTTTGGCACCAATATCTCAAGATGACCAAGAGCCGACATAATCCCTGATCTCCCATGGTGTATCACATATCTAAAGACCCGCTTTTGACTGGAAGTTACTCTGGACTTGGGGGACAATCCTATTAAGCACAGAACTCCCATGGTGTATCACATATCTAAAGACCCGCGTTTGACTGGAAGTTACTCGGGACGTGGGGGACAATCCTATTAAGCACAGAAAGATGTCATGTACAGCTGTCATTTCTTGCAATTTGCCGATTACAGGTTTGGATCGTCCCCTGGTTGCCATGGTTGTGATCTTGAGCAAGACACTTTAGTAGACCAACGCTCACCCCATTGTTTCGATTGTTGCTCCCAACCGTGAGTAATTGTGTACTTGGTTATCTGATTAGAGGTAATGCTCACTGACCAGCACCTTTCAATATATGTGACCCATCATGTCAATTTGCTTCACACCAAAAAGTATGTTTTAAGGCACGTCTTTGTTTGGCGCACCTTTAGCTTTCGTTTGCTATATAATTTACCTGAATCGGAGTAGAATTATAAAATGATTGATATTTTAGTGCATTCTTCGTGGTGTATTTTGGCTAGGAAAAGTGGGTGAAAGGGACATCATAATTGAAAAAATGGGCACTTTGTATATAAAATTCATTCACATTTTCCCCTAAAATATGACATTTTCCCAAAGATAATTTTTAATGAAGCATAATAATATCACAATACCAAAAATGAGAACTGAAATCTAAAGTTTGGGGATTGCTCCGCTTTTTGGTTGATTGTTAACGACTCTCATATTTGCCGATATTTGTCGATATTTACCTACAACAGCCTACTTTTGGGAAGACGGGTCCACATAGTGTACAAAATTGGCGCTGTAGATCATCTGCTTACAATTTGGGAGACGTGAATAGTGGTTCGGAATCCGAGTGGCTTCGAGACCACTGGAGGTTGAATCATTTCAATCAAAGACTTGAAGCATAAGCTACATGTTGCCTTCTCACTTGATGTTCAGCGTACAATATGGGAGCATGGTCAACAATCTGGTGATCATGAAAAAAATCTGAAGACAGCGCTATGAAACCGAACGGATTACTATTGAGCCATTGACCGCAACTAATCAATCAATTAATTATTATTGATATTATCTTTCGTCAGATCCGTGTTCAAGCCCAGTCCGTCAAAGGAATGACAATGGTCCCGCCTCTTGGTGTGCTGCTCTGTGGCTCCGACATTGTGGAGTCTGAGAACGGAATTATCACGCTGGACGACTGGTACGGTTTTATTTGCGCAATTGTCATGGGTAGTGATTTTATCAGTTGGGAGGTCCGGGATTGAAATACAGGGCCTGGTCTTTGTTTATTTGGCCTGGCTTTTGTATAACAATTTATTTTTTTATCGTTTAATAATTCAAATTTTATAATGGCATTGAAAATAGATGCACAATAATCATGTATAGGATATTTATATATTACGCACATATCCTGCCGGGTAGCCGCCGGGGTCTAGTGGGACAGCTCTGGATTCACGATCCTAGGGTTGAGAGTTCGAGACCCGTTAGGTCCATTGGTTGACGTCAGGAAGGGCATCCGGTCATAAAGTGCTACGTCGCACTTATAAAAGTCCTTGCATTAGTAAGGCACCGTCTAAGCCCCGTAAGGGGAGTGGCAGACGTTAAACAACTTCATCCCCTCATCGTAAATATCACCCGACTTTACAACCTTTGATGTGACTAGCGGGAGATTATACAGTGCCACCCCAATTTGTATAACCTATTCATCAGCACAGCTCCCTGCTGTGTTGTGTAAACAAAGTTGTATCTTCATAGCTATAACCGGCATGCCCGCTTCCTACACATTATACACAGTGTTGACATCGCCATTGTCTTTCAGGGTGTGTGGCATAATAGTATGATGTAATTGGATTGTGGTTTTATGACGTGCCCTGGAGATTAGGTTTGGGCACATTTTCAACGAGGGCACGTCTGCATCATGTATAATGTTAGCTGTACAGTTTGATATAAATTGTGCAACATGTTTACAACACAATGATGCCACTTTTTGAAAAGGTGGTGGCCCATAGCATGGTGGTACCCTATTGCAATCACATTTTATCGACCCATCGTATAACGAAGGAAGTGTTGAATGTATAGCTTTGAATATTAGTGCAACAATCTTTGCTGTTGCTCAAGGTATTTGCGGTGAACGGAATGATCCTGAATCATGTAGTCAAGCCCAGGCCAGAGTGCAGCAGTTATTATATTATTGGTATATATTCATAAAATACCAACACAATGGGGCAGGATGGGTCGGTATCGAGCAGTGATATGATTGTTGCACATGTCAAGGGTGGCTGCGAACGTAACGTGGATTTTGGTCCATCCATATACCAAAGATTTTGGTAAAAAGAAGTACAGATGGGTGGCCTATAAAGGAAAGGAAAATATAACTTTATCGATAAGCTTTTAACGTTTTTAGATAGTTGATAGTGTTTTTTCTACCTTCTGCAAATGTAATCTGAAAAATCACAGAATTTTTGGTACAAAATTTGTTTTTGGGGGACCCGAAATGAGCCTAATATAGGCCTAAGCTAATCCTTAACTATGTTAGGATAAAGATCTTGCGAACTCTGATTTAAACTCCTAATCCTTCTTTTAAACCTTATTTTTTTTAACCCCTTCAAGTCCAGCTACTTTTCAACACTACCTCTTCTGAGTGCCATAATTAAATTTTATGATTATATTTGAAGTTTTTATACTATTTTAATTATTGTATGATATTTTAATTAATTTGTTTGTCTTTTGTCAGATTTAATTTAGAATTGTAATAGCTGTTTCAGTATTGTTATCAATATCATTTGATTGGCATTATGTAACCTCTGCGTTGATTTGATGTTAAATTTTATATCTATCTATCTATGTGTAAATAAACGCAATCAAAGTAAAGTGCCTTGCCCAAGGACACACCCCAAGATAACAACTAGCATCTCTGGAATTCGAACCCGCGATCTCACAATCACGAGCCGGTAGCCCTAAACAATGGGCCACCTCATGGTATAGGCCTATTACCAATTCAAAAATATTGGATATAAAAGTTTAGACTATAGTGATTTGATGTAGCCTAACAGGTAGCATGTATTATTTTAGCAAGATCAAAACATTTTACCAACTTGCAATACTTTCAATTTAAGTTTCAATTGATAATATCACCAATTAACAATACAATTACGCCGATCATGTGGCATCACAAATTGCTGGTATGATTTTGTTAAAACGGTGTGCCATGCGTTTATAGCCTATATGTTTATAGCCTTGAATCCGCCGTGTATTACTGTAGCTCGGCAACATACTAAATGCTGAATACCATCCGTTCGGAAAAAAAACCTGTAAATTTATTTTTTAATATTTCATTTAAACTTCCATCCAGCTGTTGTTCTGGTGAACATTTTGTATCTGCAAGTAGACCTAACAGATCGAACAAATGTATACATGTCAAGATTTTATGGTCACGTGACTGAACTGTACGTATAAACAGGAATACTGTTTCTGAGTTATACTCATTAACAAGTACAGTGTTACATACATGTACAGTACAGCCTACAGGGTTCACGCTTCGCATTGTTCTACAAGCTAATTGCTTGTAGAATTTTGTGTTTAGCTTGTAGAAAATAATGACACAAGCTGTTTTTAGAAAGTACAGTTGTTAGTGTATATCATTATATCCCATGCCGAAGGTAGCGCTAGCTAGTTCGTTGTTCGATTTAGCTTGTAAAATATATTGGCATTAGCTGTTTTTAGCTGGTTACCAGAAATGCGAGATTCAACCTCTGCAGTAGAACCAGTACATATAGTTAATTGAAGTACATTAATGTGGAATTCCAACCATTCTACGGGATTTCATGGAATTTACTAAAAAATAGGGTTCCAATTTGATTAAACTTTGAAATAATAATAATATCGGCCTGGAAGGCACTTTATTTTACGACGATAAGAGACCACCGAAGTGGTATAAGTATATAATACTCATAAATTACAAATACACGTCGAGTGGCAGTCTATTCCTAAAATTTGAATTATTTACTTTCGGATGGAAAGCTGTTCGTATGGGAAAACCGTGATTTCTCTCGAAAAAAAACCCAAAACTTCTACGCCCGACCTGGGATTCAAACTCTGGATATCCCAATTGCTGTCATGAGCTGTCATGAGCTTCATTGCTTCCAAAGCCAGTAACATTAACCGCTTGGCCACAGCACTGGTGACTGGTAATGAACTTAGACACAAAAATTAGCATCTATTTGTAAAAATTATAGAGCGGATTTAGGATACAATGTATTTGCGAGATGTAGTTGCGAGATCTGGGAGTATTTAAGCTGAAGTCACAAAAATTAATGTATTTGAAATAAAAGTTCAGTAATATATGAACCTGTTTAACGTCATGTCACTCCCCTTGCGGGGCTTAGACGGTGCGCAAGGGCTTTTCAGAAGCGGTTGTAGCCCTTCGTGATCGGATGCCCTTCCCGACGTCAACCTCGTGTCCTCGGTGGACCAAGGCGGCTACTGATCAATCGAGATAATGTACCTTGCTCAAGAATACATGCCAACAGCAGTGCTAAGAATCTAACCCGGGACCTCACGGTTCCGAGACCAATGCCAATGAAAGCCATTGACTAAGTGTTAGTCTAGCTATATATTGATGCATACTTGTTAAAATAGCGGTGGTCTATTATATCCTGGAGAGCTTCTCCTGAAACTCTCCAGGAGAGCATTGGTATGCTCTCCTGGCATTTTTCATACGTGGAGGCCGGACTGTAGCGGGGAAAGTTCACATTATTGCGTCCCCATTATATACCAGGGTTGTGACAGCAGTTAATATGGGGATACAGTGACATTAGGGACGGGACATGTATCACTGAATGTAACAGAGATATATAGCGGGGATTCAAAAGGCGTTTAGCCTCAACTTTACTTTACTGCGTCCCGCTAGCGGGGATTTGGCGTGGAAATTAAGCAAAATAATTGTGAAAATAACATCCCCGTTACAGTTCCTGCTATGTCTGGGTGAACGGTGGGTGTATAAGTACTTTATTAGATATTAACTGGGCCACACATGAAAATGTTTTACTCATATTGCCCTGCTGGTGACACGGCACTATGCACACATATAATATGTGTATGCAGGCTATATATTGACAACTACATCATGTAGTGTACATACATGTTATCAATTACATCATTAGTGTAGTAAACACTACATGCCCAGGGATCAAATCTCAATATTGAATTTCAATGATACAGATAGTCATCAGTCCACAGCTGTTGCGGCTATAGGAAGCAAAGCCCATACAGATATCTAAATTAAGAAGGAAGTAAACTTCACTGTCTACAATTGTATCAACTCCTACTACAGTAATGCATTGCCACATTACTATATATATATATATAATATAAATACACTGTTTTTTATAAGAAACTCGTTTATAAGAAACTACTACTATAGAGGCCAAAAAAGTTAAGAAACTTTTAGTTCTACATTGAAATTCATTAAGAAACTCCCCAAAAATTAGTATTAAAAATCATATTGGCAATTTGAATCATATTGCTCGTCAATCATAAAGCAGCACTATTTACAAAAATATAGGGGCTTCCCCACATACAAGGTTTTGTTCCACTATATATACCTGTCACATATATACCAGCTATTTGCTGACATTCAAACTAAATGTGTGTATTAACCCTCTCAGCACCAATGTCGCATTATTGCGACAGCACGTCACATAGCCTTCAGTACCAATGTCGCAATATT
>JAODAI010021128.1:0-12741 GCA_027575025.1 Scotoplanes globosa | reverse complement strand
TATTAGGCCTAAGGACCATATATTATCAAGATATTTGTAAAAATTGGGTGATTCATGATGAACGAGATTTTATGTATGGATTTTTACATTTTTTAAAAAAAACATGTTTTTGCGGAACTGTTTTTTTTTGAGGACCTGTAAATTTCCAGGTGAGCAGGTCCGCCAGACCTGTTGATTTTGTTTCTTATTTCTTGCCCTGTATATAATTTGGTATATGCTATGAATGAAACCCGGCTACTCATTAATATGCAAGCCTCCAAGGTATCATTATCAAGATCAATAGAACAGCTAGCAGCCATGTACCAGATATCACGGAACTCAATCCGAATTACTGTTATTGAGATATCGCGTTCATGAGCCTACATTTTTACAATATTAAAGCACTGCCCAATAATTAATATGCGTGGGTTTGCCGCCGAAAACAGTTAAGTTTCTTCCCTGGGTTATAATTATCATTTTGTCCTATGATATACTACCTAAATGCTTGTACAATTTTGTAATTGCTTGAAGAAATATATTACACAAGCCCTTTTCAGCATGTACAATTCTTAGCATATTAGTCATTGCTGCCCTTGCCAAAGCTTGTTCAACGTTCAATTTTAGCAAAAAATGCGAGATTTGACTCCTGGTTCAATACATGTCTCTTTCCAAGGAATTGAAATAGGGGTGCTCAAAATTTATGGGGGTATTTTTCATATCAGGGGGGGTTAACAAAAAAATCTGATTAGTTACCGTAACTTATTACTTCAAAGGGGTTTAGGCCAAATATAAAAAAAATGTTTATCGTCCGGAATTCTCAAAAAATCGGAGGATGAGGGCGCATTTTTATTTTATTTTTTTATAGCATTAGGCCTAGCCTAATTCAAAATGGCCAACATGAAAACGTTACGTGAACATTATTGTAACAGCTCCTAAATCATCTGTCATGCAATTTGAATGTATGTTCATTGTAAATATACAGTATAAATGATATTCTGATTGTTAACAAAGATTAAAATCAAATTTATTTCAATATATTTTGAATTTTTTATGACATTTTTGAGAAAAAAAAGTTAGTTTTTGTTTGATGCGGCAGGGAAAAAAGGATGCGGGCGGGGACGATAAACATCTTTTTTTACTTGGCCTTATTGTATAAAACATGACAGACATATGATACTGTGTTTGTAACATCATGCATCATTATTTGCTTTGGTATAACAGCCCTTTTTCTTTAAATCTTCTATTTTTTCTATGCAGTATTTCCCCCTTCAATGCAGGAACTGTGCATCCCCCCCCCCCACTCTAATAACATGCAACACCGGTGCAACAAAATTTTTGATAGGGCGGGGTTACAAATGTTGACATAATTTTCTGTGGACATTCTGGGGTAGGGGTTAGCTAAGCGGCTGTGAAACTCAAAGTATTTGAATTTAGATGTATTAACATGGCGCTATTATTTTCAACTTTCACAGAACCTCTACATTGATAAGATACAAATAAATGTAAGTAGTTAACAAAAGTCCCAAACTATATGGCATTGAAAAACTGTACTGCCTAATTAATTATAATGTAGGTCATACAACGCACAGTATATGATTAACGGTGTTCTATCTAGATACTGGATAAACGATTAATCATTAATTATAGATCACAAGTAAAAGTCTCCGGTTGTTCTAGGAAATAATGCCTAGGGGATTGTACTGTACATAAACAAGTGCCTGGATACAAAATATATTTTATCTATCGTGCACAGTGATATAAAATCAATAACTTCAACGTGAACCAATTATCCTTCCTACTTACAGTGTAGTCACGGTAAATCACATATTTTCCAATCCCTGTCTTAGAATTTAACTTTTTTGGCCAAAGGAATATCAGTGGCCAGGGCTAAGGACCAGCATCAAAATTAGACGAGGGCTAAGGGCGATTAGCCCCCTCCCCCCCAAGCACTAAAAGCGCCCTTGCAAACAGTTTCCTCAATTTCTGATTTCAGTACGGAAAGTTTCTTATTTTTGTTAACGGAGAATATCTCAATAATTGACAGTCCTAATAGCCGGTCAGGATAGAGGTACAGGGTAGCCTAGTACCGGGCCAGGCTATCAGGTGTCAGAGGATTAATTGCTCCTAGTATTAGTGGGAATAGGTGGGATTATGCAATTCTGATGTTAGTGAGGTAAGGTCTTATGTTGAAAATTGACAGTCCTTAATACAGGCCTCCACGTATGAAAATTGCGATGCTCTCCTGGAGAGTTTCAGGAGAGCATAAGCTCTCCTGGATATAATAGTCGCTGTTTTTCGGCTAATAATGTATATAATAATGGGGAAGGAAGTGTTCTAAAGTAAAAACCTGTTAGGACTTGGTTCAATAGACACCCTCCTGTCAGAAAATAAGGTAAAAACATGAAAAATAAAATATTTAAAGCCATAGAGGGCGCTCCTCGGTGCCCGTCAGGAGCGTTTAAGAAGCGCGATCGCGCTGGCGCTCCTCAACCGTGGAGGCCTGAAATAGCATATCTGAATCAACATGAAGGACTGAAGGACTGACTGAAGTCGTGCGTGCATCTTTCTGCAGTTCTGTATACATATGTGCTCTCTTGCACTAACCTAGACGGATCATGAGCTCTGTGTCGTCAATGAACTTTAACAACTTAGCATACATTACAAGTCCATGTGGTTAACCCAATCAATGGAGTATCTCCAGCCAACCACAGTACCACCATTCCACGAATCCGACGAGCACAGTTCTAACCGTTTCTCCGTTGCAAAGGGGTTTGTGAATCCTCAAGGACAAAAAAAGAGGTCTTTAATTTTGTTTGGTTCCTTTAATAGCAATCCGACTATATTTACTTTGGCATTTAGTTAGTTCTTCTCCACTGGAGGTCCCACCTCGCCGACTCCAAACGTTTAAATGTTGAGTGGATATGTAATCTTTTTAAATGAAAAATCTGATGGAGTTAATTATATCTCCTAATTTCCTAATTCTCCATCTTTCGTCATAATTTGAAAAATGGCCTCTCAGCTCTCGACCCCTGACCTTGACAACTGTGGCGCCTGTATACATGTACAGTCCCGCTACTACACACTGCCTCAGGGGAGGATATTACTGTAGGCATGGAGGTGACATAATCTAGGATTTAGCGGTCAATAGTAAATTGATAAATTATTATAAACTTTGGGATAACGTGCAAAGTGTAGAGGGGTAATCGTTTGATATACAAGTGAAAATTGCTGTTTAGTGGTACATGTGGCTATACAGAACTGTTGGTATGCAGCACAGAGTGTACAGGAGATGTGTGCAATAGGCCGCACCATCCATTCCTATTTGGTTCATTTTGACAAAAAATATTTTTAGCATCACAAAGGTGGGCCTTATTGGCTACCAGTATTTAAAAGGTTAAAAAAAATCTTCTGGAAAGGAGACTCGTCCGTTACGTATGATAGTGATGTCCCGTTATGTGATAGCATTTAACCTGGGCTTCCGGGTCACTGACCCTTGGGATTTTTTTGATTTTTTAAAAAAAATCCATCGAGACAGGATTGGTACATGGAATAAACAATCTTGATCAGTGATTTTTAAAAAAAGAACTAATATGCCCCTATCTCAAATTAAAATTGAACCAGGACTCTTGATGACTCTTGATGACTCTTGGAAATTGTACTGTGACTCTTGGAAATTGAACTGTGACTCTTGACATTTATTGCTAAGAGTCATGTGACTCTTGGCTTTTACCCCCCTAAAACACTGTGGACATAATTTATCCTACTAAGCTTAAAAGTTACTGGCTTATTGTGAAATCTAATTTAATAGTGAAATCCGTTATGTTTTATCTTCACATGACACATTATACCTGTAGTATTTCTGTCTCAGTAGAACACTGAATTGAAAACATAACTTATATAGCGTTCATGATACACTACAGTATCATATGCAGGGCTCGAAATAAGAATGGAAAAGGGCAATTTGGCCTAATTAGCAGGGCAGACTGTTTTAAACATGTCGAGGGCACTTCATAGCACAGAAAGTCAATGGAAGATTTGGCCTTTGGTGTATACTTATTTTGAAGGGCATCAATCCAGGCCAAAGTGAAGGGCACGGATGCCATGGCCTCTGGTGCCCCTGGTTATTTCTAGCCCTGCAAATGTGATCATGGATGGTCACTGGGCTTTTAGAGGGGGGATGATTACAACTGACAAGTGTATTAATGATGGTTTGTTAACCCTTATCATGCTGTAGGCGACAATTGTCGCCCCAAAGAATCCCCCCTATGACGCTGTAGTCGACAATTTGTTTAATGTTTAATTTGCATAATTTGCATATTAATGAGCGAATTTGCATATTTCCGTGGTGTGAAAAAATAAAATTCATAATGAACAACTTTTGTGTGCAACATAATATAATATTCGTTAGGGAAATTATAATAAAATGTGCCACAACATTGTCATGACGTAGGACCTGAAAAACAACCCAGTAGGCTATACAGCAGCATGTCTCTCACAAACAACCCAGCATGATAAAGGTTAAGATTTTGATTTAATTTATTTGTTTCTTCACAATAACATATATAATATAGTAGATCTCCGTTTAACATATACTGTGAATCGAGTGAAATATTTAATTCAAATTAGAAGTCATCGGTGGAATAGTTGGTCGGATAATGCAATTTGGCACAGTCCTGTAAAATTTGTTTATTAGACCTATAAAATTAAACTTTTAGATGTTATGTTACAAATTGCAGTTTCATTCAAAATCTGCTAAAGTTATCTTCAAATTGAACTGGGACCAGATGGATCTCCGATAGTCTGATATAGGCCTATTTTCACCCATATAGCTGGAAATAATTGGAAAGTGCTTCCCAAAGTCGATATTAATTTTGTCATGAGCTGATTCAATTTACTGTGGCTTTTGATTGGTCTGTGACCTATGGAGTCTAGTTCACCAACGTGCATGTTGTTGCTGTGCAGTATGTACGTTATGTGTATGGAATACCGTTTGCACTGTAGCTTTGAATGACCCTGTGCAGTCCTACTTGGTGTGCGGTTACCCTCATCACACATTGAGCCTGTAGGGCAGCGGAAACTTGGAGGAGATTGGGTGTTAAATCTCAACTCCCTGGTTTCTAGAAAATTAATTAAATGCAGCGAATACGTCCTACACATGGTATGCTTTGCACTAGTTAATTTAGCTACAGTACCGTAGGTGTGTGGTGCAGCTCACCACCCAGGGAACTGGTCGCCATCAACTTGACGTCAATTTACCTGAATTCTCTCTCCGTTCAGCATTTGATCGTCACCACGGCAACACTGTTTGTGTTGACAGTCACTTTAGCGCACTTGCGGTTTTTATTTTTAGCTCGTATCGAAGTCAAGGCTAGGCTATGCACTATGGCCTGACGAGACACAGCGAGGGAACAGCTGGCATTTGCTCTAGATATGCACACCAAAATTAACACAGTTACAAATTTAAATTAACCCTCTTGTCAAGTAGAATTATTATTAGTTGGGGCTATTATTCATATTTATGTTGTTGTTTCTCCAAAATGTGTCAAATGCTGTTAATTTATTACCTCATTTGATAAAATATTTCAGTTCTTCCCGTATTATAAGCTTTTCTAGTAAAATAATAATATTTAGGAAACACAGTTTCAGTCTGACTTGCTTAAATAGTAGGCCTTCATCCCAGAAACGTGGTCTAAATTGTATAATACATAATGGTGAATTTCAATTTCAGCACATTCCATACACGAGCCACATGAAGAATGTGAGCTACGTTTAGCACGCGAGCCACATCCAGCATGCGAGTCACATCCAGCATGCGAGCCACATCCAGCACTTGAGCCACCGGCTAGGCCTCCAACCCGTGAGCCATATTCAGCACCTGACACAAATGCAGCATGTTAGCCACTTTCAGCACATGAGCCACATTAATAATATGAGCCACAATCCAGCATGTGAGCCACATCCGGTATATGAGCCACATCCGGTATGTGAGCCACATCCATCATCTGAGCCACACCATATTCAGCATGTGAGCCACATCCAGCAGCATGTTAGCCACATTCAGCTTCTGAGCCACATCCAGTATCTGAACCATATCCAGTTTCTGAGCCACATCCGGTATGTGAGCCACATCCAGCTTCTGAGCCACATCCAACTTCTGGGCCACATCCAGCTTGTGAGTCACTTCCATCACATGAGTTACATTAAAAAGTGAGCCACATTCAGCATGTGACTTTCGACACCAACATGAATATGAATGAGTGGGTTTCCTGGCCCTTTTCAATGTAAAGGTTATATGAGCCACATAAAGCCTTTGATACCAGTTAGAGCTACTGGGATATAATCATCATCACTCCGGATTCGAACTCATGACCTTGCGGTCATAAGTCTAACACTCTATCCACTGAGCTAGCTGGTCAACATGGATGGGTATCATTCATTGACATATCACAGAATAGGCCTAATAGTAATATACTGTAGGTAAATTTATCCAGCAATATAATTATAGTTGACAAGCACAAAGTTAAAGGTTCCGCCCACGTTCATTGCAAAACAGTATAATATATGTACTACATGGGCTAAAGTCTGAATATGGCCTACATTAGCTGGGAGTTGTTCGTAGAAGCAGGGAGAGTGGGTACAAGGCTGGAGCAGACAGTGCCTCTCCCTGGATGGAGACAATGTGTTAAAATGGTTCAAAGAGTTAACTGGCCTGGAACATAGCTCATCACTCAAATACAATTGACTGCAAAGTACAAGGTCAGAAAGGGCCATTAGAACAGTATGTAAACTATGTGGCTATGATGGGTAAACAAAGCCATAATGGAAAACATGTAGAGACACTTAATAATTAGCAGCACTTGGATAATAAGAGGGTGCTTTGAGAATCTCTTGGTCCATCACTATAATGTATTTCTTTAAATTTTCTTCCAAGAATTTAAGCCATGGTTATATTGATAGAGTTGGCTGAGCAAATTGTTTAATGCTGTTTAGACAAGTCTTACAAGTCTTTTGTTTTTCCATGGGTACTGCACACATGCACAATGCTTGGTCAGTCCAGAGAGTTACTGGTACTGATGCTATTATATGACCGTCCATAACGAAAGCGCCGTAAAGTCTGCAAATTATAACGTTGAGTTTTGTGCATTTCCAAATGCCGTTCATCATCAGCTTTAAAATGATGTATGTATCGTAATGTTTCGATATTAAAAAAATCAAGCTACAGGTCGGGAGGGAGGTCATGTCTATGGGCGTATTTATCAGCGTATATATATATAATCACATATTTCGGGCAGTAGCGAAAAATAGCATGTTGCATGTTTTTCGGTGAACGGTGACATATTTGCTCTGCCATTTACTGACCAATTAATTTACACACATTTACAGTACATGATTCTACCGAGAGGTGCTGTATCCTAAAAGTTGTGGAAAGTTGGTTGTAAAACTGAGGAGGGTAGGTGATCCTCATACCCCTATTAACCCTGTCACTGTTTCTGATCTATAGAGACCTCTATCTCTCTACCTCATGAATCCCTAAAGAGGGGTGAGGAAGAAAGTACTAACTGACAGCCGAATCACCTCCCTCTATCCGTAGCCATGACCATCCAATCGACATCACCTCCAGCCCTCCTAAAATACCTCTCAAGACAGTCGTCATCCATACTTTCTACATGTCCAGCCCACCTCATGCTCCCTACCCCTCTCTGTTCAGATATTTTTACTTATCTAATTATTTATGTTTTTAACCTGAAATAGAACCAAATAATATTGGTAGTATAGACCTACACATAGTATAAAAATACCTACCCAATACAAATCTCTGGTATATGCAACCAAGCTTGAATCCTACCAGCTTACTACAATTTGTGTGGTATTTGTTGAATAGATATTGACTGAATAATTTAGTTAATGTTTCCCAGAGGGTTATGATAGGCTAGAGAGGTTGTGACATCATCCAGAGGTCAATTGTATTGTTTGTAATTCCCTGTCTTTGATCATCCTAATCAGGGGATCTTATACTCCATGCAATAGCATACTGTTATAATACTAATATACATTGTAAATCTGCTGCCACATACCCTGTATGTCACCCAAATAAGATATATTGGACTGTATTTTGCCACCCACTTTGTCTACTTGGCAGGTTTATTGCCATCAATTGACCTTATTCACATGTGAGAGAGGCTAGTGATCCCAGAGGATAATTGTCTAGAAACTAGTAATTTGAAGGAATTATCGTAAATGTCCTGGAAACATAATATGTATTTATTACACAGTCCACGATGGGTCTCTGTTATATTTATAATTACATGGTTCATTTAATAAGATTCCTATAAATACTGGCATATTCATCAGGTACAGTGTAGTGGTAATCAGCCCCCCCCCCCACACCTCGGGGCATATAACTGACACTAACGGAATGCTCACATTTTTGTGTCACCGCTAGACCGGGGACGTGGCGCAATGAGTTTTGGGCCAGGATTGTGACCCCGTACCTTGTATCAAATGTAACAGGGACCTTGCATCAAATGTAACAGGGATTTAATATGTGTTTAGTCGGGTCTTTTACCTTACTATGCCCCAGATTTAGCGGGGATGTTTAGCAAAATAATGCCCCCCCCCCCCCGCTCTCTCGTGACTTCACGATGTAGTAGGGGAAGAAACACACATGTGTTACAATTGTGAAAATAACATCCCTGTTAGGGATAAACGCTAATCATTTTTATTTTATTTTCAATTTATTTTTCACTGATACTCAAATGATGAGATGCATGATTTATAATGGTATTCAGTCAAATTAGTATGTTATAGATATTTAATACCTAGTATAAACATGAATGAAATGCAATATTTATCACTTCCTACACAAAGTTTCTAATCAAAATGTAGTAATTGCTACTCAATTTTGATTTTGTTTAGCAGTTACGCGTCGGAACTGCTAATCAATATCCCTTGCGGAGTTCCTCCCTACTATGCCCGGGGGTGGGGTGGGGGGATTACAATTGATAAGTGCATTATAGGACAGCATTCCAAACGGTTTTAAAATTATGTTCGTCTGATATCTCATTGTAATACCACCCAGTTCAAACCCATGGTGATTTTGACTATATGCCAGTATCCCTTTAGACTGACCAACTGGAACCACCGATTTTGAGATATTTAAACAAAGCAATTATTTTGATTTTATAACTTATGTGTTCATAAAGAGGACTATACTGCCCTCTATAGGGCGGTGCTCAGATCTGGGTACCTAGGCCAAGGCCGGCCGGGAGGCGGGGCCTAGGAGGCGGGGCCTAGGAGATCGTGAGGCCGATAGGGAAGTCTAGGGTGTGTAATGTTTTCGATGTTATGGGGAGTAGATTAGGAGTGGCATTACGGATGTTGTTATGGTAAGTATAGTCTACTCGTGAATACCCAAACCAGTAAGTTTGGGGGATTTTGTGCTAGACTCCCAAAACAGTGGGCGGGTTCCTTCATTCAAATATTTTTGAGGGGGATTTTGAATTTTGGGGAGATTAAAAAAAATATGGTTGGATTTTTTTATATAAAATCTGAATTGTGATGAAAAAATGGGTGACATTCCTGACATATAGCGATCTACCCGCATAGTCCTACAACCCAGCGCAAACACAGTTTCCCGGCTTAGTTTGTACTTCTTCAAACTTAAATCCTGATTGTTATACAGCCTACAGTAAAATAGTGGAAACTATGTGTGTGTTAAATAGAAGGAAGGACTTGACTCACTTATCATTCTGATTCTTAGTTTCCAACTTTGGATGCTGGATATGTCCCAGAAATTAGTCTTTTTGAAATGTTATTTATGTAATAGATCATCCTGCAGTTCAACAGAGGGAGGACACCTGGCTTTATATGAGGGACACGACCTACTTACAACCCTTCCACTTCTCATATACTTTCAATCCTCTCTCATAGGTCTGTAGTAGGTTTATTTTGAAGATGGGATATTATTTCTGTGGAATTGATACAGATCAACTTGGGAATCGGGCCCGTGACCTCTGACCTGGAATGAATAGGTCAGTAACCATTATAAACATTGCATAATTGTTCATCTCCGTATCATATGAGAGCCCATCAGTATAGGCAGTATAGTGTCTTAAACAGGGTTACCGCTACTCCTGATATATAATGTCCGTTCGTTTATTAGAGAGCATGTAACTCATCTAGCTGTTGCACACTTCTGGTCAAGGATGAACCGTCTAATTAGACTTTCATAATGTCAACATATGCACAGTGGGGGGGCCACCGGCATCCCCATACCCACAGTGGGGGGCCACCGGCATCCCCATACCCCAGGCTACAGACTCCTGGTTCATTGGGTGCTTCTTCAAACATGATACTTGTTGTAATTCTATTTAAATTGATGAAGAACAGTTACCCTGGAGCAACAATTACATTGTCAGTCCTAGGAGAATAGCGATGGTGACAATGTTGAATAAGACTTGAGGAATACCACAAAATTGAGTATCAAAGGAACCCTTTGATCGGGTTTAATAATAGTGGTTGGGACCTAGACTGCAGTATATATTTACTGTAACAACTGTTAATCATAAAAGTGCAGGCACAATAATATTATAATGCATTAATATTGCACAATATACATGTACTGTAATGCTACCAAGTTGGTATATTTATACCAGGGTACCCGTTTTGTCTTTTTTAAAATGAAAAAGTTATTTTGCAGAGAAATGTAATTATGACCATCAAGGCATCAACCACTACGGAGATAATACATCGGGAGACGATCGTCGATTTTTTTTTGTTAAAAAAAGGGAAACGGGTGCGTTATTTTCATACCCGGGATTCAAAATTTTCGGGCGGGACCTGACCACCAAGCCTACGGGTATGTAGTAGCTCTGCGGTATGGTAGTATACCGTTGTCAGTGGTAGGCTTAGGATACATGTATACATTTTTTTAGAAGAAACTCTTCTATAGCAAACTACTACTACAAAAAAGGTAAGAAACTTTTAGTACTACATTGAAAATCGTTAAGAAACTCCTAAAAATTTAGTATAAAAACCTAAAAAATGTCTTTCTTTTGTTATGTAGTATGTACAATATACAGTACTCTATTTTGCTATGCTGTTACATCTAGTTTTAAAATCACCAATTTAACCAATTTGCGTCAATAATTTCAACAGCTAGATATGTCCTGCACAAGATTGCCAGTTATGCCATGTACTTTGATAGTAAAAATTAAGAAACTGCTGAGAAACTTTTGGTAGTAAAATCGGCAAAAAATTAAGAAACTTTTTAGTACAATAGGCCTGACCCTAGTTTCTTAAAAAATGTGTATTGAGTCTATTTTATACAAAGCAAGTTAAAACTGTACCAAGAATGGAATACATGACTGTTATCAGCCCCTATAAGATATCTTATCCGAGCCTGGTCAAATTTGATTAAAAATAAGGTTGATTCTTAACTACCCGTGTTGATTGTTGTCTGATAAAATCGATATTGGCTGCGGTAGATGAGCACGAGTTACACAATAGACCGGAAAGCAGCCATGGTCTAGCTCATTGCAATGTGTGACACTGATCTGTATGGGAGACTGTAGGCCTACTGTGCATGCGTACTGCGCGGACACTGTGTTACCGGAGCGGTTTTCATTTAGGAAAGCGTTGAACAAAACGGTATATATCATGGTTGTACCAAATTCCGATCACTTAAGGACAGTTTCCAAAATATTAATTAAAACAATACATAAGGAGATACTATTTTTAGCACTAATTGCTCTTTATAACATTTTCAAATAAGGTTCACAGTGATAAATATGAAAAAATACGATAATTGAAAAAAAGTAGAATTTTAACGACCATGGCTTAAAATAACATTTATTGAAAGGATTGGCTTTTAAAATTGGCAAAAATCTTTCATATTTTCCAAAATGTTTGCTGTGATCGGAATTTGGTACATCTACTATGCTTCATGTAGTAGACCTGCCGTCACCTTGAAAGGAAGTATCGCAATTTTGAGTTAGGATTCAAGGTTAGGGTTAGGAATTAGATTAGTGTGTTTACTTGTTGAGGTGCAGTATACCCTAAATGGGATGAATGTCATTTCAGGTCTGCTACATGAAGTACATCCCAACAAAACAGTAGGAAACAATTTTGCTATGCTATTTCAATTGTATATCTGAATTCCGTCGGATTAGCAGGACATTAAGATCCTTTTTTTATGAAGTATCACCATGGTGTTCAAGCGAAATAAAAATTTCTTAGCGATCCCATGTCGGACATATTTGTGAACAAATTGCAGATGTCCGATCTGATCCAATGTTTTTTGTTTTTTATTATTATTTTTTAATATATTTTTTATTATACTGATTTTTTTGTGTGTATATATTTACTTACTAATGTGGGTACAAACAACGACTCTATGCTTCAGTTCACTATGCACTCCTATAGATAATGCTGATTGTACAGGAATGTAGACATGCTGCATGTCTCTGTAAATTAGTGGTTATAAAAACAAAACATCTGCTAAAAACATCTGTAAAAAAATCAGAACTGCTGGTCCAATGTTTTAACCGATACAAAATATCTGCCTGATCAGATTGATGATGTGTTGTACTATAATCACCATACTGTTTAAACCATTAATCCTATTGTGTATACCATAAGATTAAATAGCACTAGCTTGATATAATAATACTACTAATAATTAATCTTATAAAGTGCCAAATCAATTGACAAGCAATTGCTCTAGGCGCTGTACAGAAGAATAAAACATAAAATCAATCATAA
>JAODAI010021127.1:0-18981 GCA_027575025.1 Scotoplanes globosa | reverse complement strand
GCAGTTTGATCATCCTTGTTAATTCCAGTTCAAGTTCTTCACATTGTGTCTGACCGGCCAGCTCAACAGATGCTTTATATCTCCATGGCCGTACTACGGTATAAAGGTATAAAGGTATAAAGAACAGCCCATCACTTGTCCCTCTTCCCTTACGAAAGCCCTGCTGTTCCTCCCTGATATCTGATACTTTCCTGGGTCATGAACATCACCCTTGTGCTTTATGCGAACAATTTTAGCAATATTTCAGATCCTACATATATACATTTACAATTTAGGTCCCCTATGACTGTTGTGTTGCTCCAAATATGCATACAGTGTACTACCATGTAACATTATACAGTTGTCACAAATTCACAATGGACCATGAAATACCAGTACAATCATCAGCTTTCTTTAAATTTGAATAATTTGTGAATTACTAGTTTTGAATTACACAGGACAACTCAGCATCCCCATAGGTGTACGCCCCGTGTCTCCATCGAGGAGGTGGGTAAGGGGTATTATGGGGTTAACCCCCTTTCTGAAAAAATGGTTTGTTTTGGGGGAATTTGTATTCCAAAATTAATAGATAAATCATGGCAATATTATAATTGATATTAGGCCTACAGTATGTAATACAATTACCTGAAATCATGGTAGGCCTACTGTACTTCTAACTATATTTCAATATTCTAGCAAATATCTTTCCTGCATAATACCATAATTTAACATCTCAAAATGCTCCACAGAAGGAAACTACTGCTTGAACAATAAACATTAGTTATATAATATAAAGTGCATGAGCAAAGATAAGTTTTGAAGTTAACTCTTACAATGGCCTTATAAAATGAATTGTTGTATCACATTATCCGACTAGTCGTTGGCAATTGATTCAAAAGTATAGGATCTTCAACACCAAACATTTACTTTCATAACACAATTGCGCCTACTATTTTATTTGAGATAAATCCAGAACTATATGGCTCCCAAAACAACACAGCTCCCAAAACAACACATCTTTGATATCTTCAAGTGATATAATTAAGGGGACCACAACCGTATAAAAATGTTTTGGGGTGAATTGCTACTTCAATGAATAGATTTTAAGTAATATCAACCATATTCACAATAGTGAAGTTTAATGTAACTCTGAAATAAAACATAAAATGTGATATCACAGCTGTAGCATGGAGAAAAATATTAAATTCCTAACAAAGTCAATGTATAAATCTCTCTTGATCCAAAGTCACCTTTTCACCATTGATACACAGATGCATGCAAAACGATACAAAAGGCACATTACAGTCAGTAAATCGCTGTCATCAAATATGTAATGAATACTTTAGGATTCTCATTGGGAAAGGTAAATAGGGATCAATGGTTTGTCAATCCCGGCACCTTCCAATTAGTAGAATAAATTGTTAAAGTAATGGATATGTTACTGTGTGATACCTAGCGGTTGTCTTAAAGTTGATCAGTAATACAATCACTTAAAAATAACTTAGATCAAAGGAAACAGTCCTGAGGTTTGAACATTACAATAACTACACATGGAATTAATGTAGATTTTCGACATTGCATAATTGCAAAAGTTACATTACAGTGTTAAAGTTAGTTTAGTAATTTATACTAACATCACACATATTATATTACTATTACTAATTGACAATAGTACTGTACATAATACATATCAAGAAAATGGCAATACATTCAAAATAGTGTGGTGATGTATTTAGGTGAAAGCAGAATCTTGATTTGCCTTTCTTCAGCATAATGAGTATTATCCAAATTTTATAAAATATTCAGCTATATTAATATATCATGCATTACAAATGTACATGCATACTCTATAAACAAATTATATTTTTGGAATGATGGTGCAATAGTTAGTGAATGCAACAAGTATCCTCCGAAAGATGATTTTAGAAATTGTAGTGAATGAGAGTGTAATGTAATTTGGGGAGGAGAATTTGATAAAGCACATAATGCTATAAGGACTGTAGCTGCAATTGTTCTAGCTTTGTCATAGATTATGAAAGAGGGGATAGTTTATTTTCTCTAGTAATGTAAGTGCTTAACTGATATAACTAAATGTTTTGTCATATTGCATGCTATTCATTTTTCATTTCCATACTAATTACTAAATTATCATCCGATTATATTTGTAATGTTAAGTTTAAGAGACCACCAATTTGCTGGAATAGTCTAAATTTTACATCTTACAAATTTGGCCAGATACTACAACCCATTGTATTCTATATATATCTAGTAATATAAATTGTGCTCTCATTTATTCAGGAAACCAACTTCTTTTGTGTCAAATCTGCAACAAACCATCTGGATCAATTTGTGATTCTACATCCTCCAATACAACCTGCAGTTGTACGAATGTCGAGAACCTTGAAGCATATGAGATGCCTCACTCGTCCTGTGTAAAGTCGTTTGAATGTCAGTACTGTGGTAAAGTATTTGCACAAAAGGGTAATTGTAATGTCCATGAGAGGATTCACACAGGTAACAAACCTTATCAATGTAAATATTGTCCCAAAACATTTAATCAGCGGTTTAATTTATTGCAGCATGAAAAGACTCACACTGGTGAAAAACCTTACCAATGTCAATATTGTGACAAAACATTTTTACGGAAGGATTCTTGTAATATCCATGAGAGGGCACACACTGGTGAAAAACCTTACCAATGTCGATTTTGTGAAAAAACATTTTCTCAACGGTTTTATTGTAATAACCATGAGAGAAACCACACTGGTGAAAAACCATTCCAATGTCGACATTGTGACAAAACATTTACTCAGCGATATACTTTGTCTCGTCACGAGAAGATTCACACCGGTGATAAGCCTTACCGATGTCAATATTGTGACAAAACCTTTGTACGGAAAAGTAATTGCAGTAGCCACGAGAGGACCCATACTGGTGCGAAGTCATACAAATGTAAATTTTGTAACAAAACTTTTTCACTCAGCAGTAATTGTATTACCCATGAGACCACCCATACTGTTGTAAAGCCTCATAAATGTCAATATTGCGACAAAACTTTTTCTCAACTGGAATATTGTATTAAGCATGAAATGAATCACACTGGTGAAAGCCATTTCCAATGTCAATATTGCAATAAAGCATTTACTGGTTGGAGTGCTTATAATAGGCATGAGAGGATTCACACTGATGAAAAACCATACCAATGTCAATATTGTGACAAAACATTTACTCTATCAAATGCCTATAAGCGCCATATAAGGGTTCACACTGGTGAAAAACCGTACAAATGTCACTACTGTGACAAAACATTTTCACAAACCAGTAATTGTAATAGCCATGAACTTACCCACACTGGTAAAAAGCCCCACCAATGTCAATATTGTGACAAAAGATTCCCTCGCAAGGGTGATTGCAATAGCCATGAGAGGACACACACAGGTGAAAAGCCTTACCGATGCCAATATTGTGAGAAAACATTTACTCTAAGGGTCCATTGTATTAGACACGAGAGGATACATACAGGTGATAAGCCGTATAAGTGTAAATATTGTGACAAAACTTTTACACAGAGCAGTAATTGTAACAGCCATGAAAGGACCCACACCGGTGAAAGGCCATACCAATGCCAATATTGTGATAAAAGGTTTATTCGCAAGGGTGAATGCACTAGCCATGAGGGTACACACAAAAGTGAAGACCGTATCACTGACAATATTATCACAAAAGAGGAAGAGTTAATTGACTGCATGTCAGACGACATTTATACAACATGTGATAAACCGTTGCCATGATATGTTTTATCAGAGGGATAACTGGAATAACTGCTATGATTGGACTCACAGTGGTGAAAGGCTTTTATACCAATGTTAATTTTTGTGGAACATGTACTCACACATGTACTCGTAATATATAGGTATGATAGGGTATACACAAGTCAGAAACTTTGCCATTTGCAACAACAATTATTCATGTATAAAGTTATAATTGTAACAAGACTGATATATCACACATTATGAACAGCAGTTTACTTGTAGCAAAGGCTATCTCACTATTTGAGTAAGTCCATGATTCATGTGGGGTTTAAAATGGCAGAATTGTTAGCCAAATTTTTGTGTATAATTCTTTATACAAACTGTGTGTAAAAGAGTAATTTTAGCTGTCTCCATAGGAGATTCTTTGATAAAATAATAGAAGTGCGACCGTCACTATTGTAGCAAGTAATATAGAGTTGTAAAACAATGTTCATAATGGATAGCTTTAGCAGTGTCCGTACTGTGGATATTAATGTGTATAAACAATTCATGGTAATAAGCTTAATACAAGTTTAATTTGATATTTAACTGCCACAAGAAGAGTAATATATTTAATGATAATTATAGGCCTACACATTTTTATTGGTAGCCACAAACAGCGTTACCGAGATGCCCGAACCATCATGGTCCCTGCGATAAACACAAAACAAAAGGCTTTAAGAGGTCCACTGCTACCTGATCCTGTTATAAGGACTCTTGACGTTTTCTGCAAGCCCTTATCGACGACATTCCTTCAAGAATTGCCTTTTCATTTGTTGTGGCAACCGCATACCTTTGGGGTGATTGGTGACATATATTATCCTGAACTTCCATCACTCGGTGGTGCCTAGACCCATCCACATGCAGTCGTAGAATACATATCAAGATAATGCTTAAAAATATTGACAGTAACTGTGCAAGCCAATAACTTTGGCAAACCATTCTAATCATCAACAACTATCTGTGAGAAGGATAATTTCCTAACAACTAACATGTAATACTCTTTATTTATGTAAAACAACCAAAGAGAGAGAAACCTCTCAGACATGTACATTAAGTTTTAAATCCACTTTCCTGATCGGTTAAGTAGCTTTCAGTGTCAACTTGCCCTGACAAATTTCACTTGCCCTGAATTTAACACTGAATATTGCATGTTAATCATAAAATGCAATTACATAACATGATAGTTCACTGACCATGTATATCCACCATAATATATTGATAATAATATTATTTATTTTAGCATTCTAATCTTTAAAATGTACTACACAATGATAAAACAATAACCTAACTTTGCATGCTAGGGACGAGCCATGCTCATTAATAGTCATGAACTGATGCATTAATAGTCATGAGCTGAGCTGATGCTGCTGATATTGTGACGTATTGTACTCAGTTGTAATATTTGTGCAGAATAATAGTTTGTATTGGCATTATCTTAAAAGTTCTTTATCAAATTTGTGCAGTAGATAAGGAATTTGGTGTGTACAAATAATCCTAATAATTCACCCAAATCATGTGAATCGATTCCAAACACCACAAATAATACTACAATTGACTGTTTTCCATCCAAATTGATGAATATAAATTATTAAAAAATGCTGCCTGGTTTTGAAAATATATTAGCCGATAGGGTGCGTTTACGATATAGCAGGCTGCGGCATTATGTACACGCTCAGCATACATTACTGTTTAATTGTGGTAGTTGCCTCGATGCATGATCTATGCACATATTGGCGTGAAGTCAAAAAGGCATTGAAGCTATATAAAAATCTTGACTTGACAAATTGTATATTCAATTAATATCATCATGACTCTATGGAATCATGTCTCTACGAAATCATGTCTCTACCGAATCATGTCTCTACCGAATCATGTCTCTACCGAATCATGAATATACTGTAGCAACCGTATCATAAATATACTGTATCTTTGTACGGAATATTGACTATACTGGATAAGCGCTTGTATAAACCCCCAAATAGTCCCTATGCCATATCTCTGGTTGATTCAATTAAAGGAATACAAATTAAAAGATCAATTAAACTAGTCCTAATTGAAAGAACCCTCAGATAATAAAAGATATCCGTTGGTGGCAAATGATAGAAATCAGTTTGATATACATACTTCTGTATGACAGCACTTAAATTGTTCCCCTTGCATGTCAAGAACATAACGTTGAATCGGTTCAATAGAATGCCTGATCCAGTGCAATGCTCATACTTTTGTATATCGTTATTGTCATTATGAGTGTATTCCAATGGACAATTTCAAGCAGTCCCAGTGCATGACCACCAGTCATCACTTTCCAGACTAATCCGATGGCGTGGCGAATGTTATTGCATATGACCATGCCAGTTCGACTTCACAGTACCATTTATTGTTACGTGAACTGGCGTTTCTACTTCCGTGACATGAGTTGACGTAATTTGTCTGTTCAATAATTCTGAATCCCTACACGATTGTTCATACTACGGTATACGCACGGACACTGCTTGCGTTACCACCACCCTATGATTGGCTACTTTTCTAAATACATATCTCATTGACCATTCATGGTCATGTAATCTA
Organism: Scotoplanes globosa; assembly: GCA_027575025.1. NCBI lineage: Eukaryota > Metazoa > Echinodermata > Holothuroidea > Elasipodida > Elpidiidae > Scotoplanes > Scotoplanes globosa. The sequence continues at coordinate 12,640 of JAODAI010021127.1, read as the reverse complement.
GGGACTGAATTGATATTTTTGTTTTGGTTGATACCTGAACAGTGAACGTGGCACGTGTGTTTTAACATAGTACCCATAATACTAGTTTTAGGATGAATCCTCCGTTTTACACCAAAAATGAAGTGGTAATTATCATGATAAATAATTGTTTTTAATTAAATAGCCTATAATTATTTACATTCATGTTATAGCGTATTTAATGTTAAATGTATTCAAAGCTGTGCATATTAATTATGTGGTTTAAATAAATTTTGGAACTTAAATAAATTTAATTGAAGTAATTTTATGTATTTTGTTATGATATACAATATGATCTGATTCGATGCCTTGCTGTCGATGCTTTTATGTTTAATCAATATCCCAACTTTTCTGAATGTTGTGAACACGCACAACTCTCTTTGAATGTGACCCCGTTTTCGACATGACAATTGTGGATGTGGTGTACAGTTATATGTACCAAAGATTGTGATATTAACCTAATGTGGCATCCAACATATATATGCACCTTATAGTCTGAACATTTGTGGCAGAGTACAAATGTCTGACCAAACGACAGCTGTGTTTCCTCTCCAATAAAACGTGGAATAGTTTATCTGAGTAAATAACGGACTCTGTATATTTTAACACAAATATAAATATTGAAATACACAAATAATACTAGACCAAAATAAGTACTCACTAAGTGAGTTACATAATTATTTATTTGAAATAGTTGCAGCTCAGAACAATACTTATGTTATGTAACATCTTTGGTAATACTATAGTATATACCATTCCATTAAATAGTATGTCATTGAACATTATTTGTAAGGTGTATGGAGCATATACGAAGGTCATACCAAAAACTTTATAAATGGTATATGTTACCTTCTCGCTGGATGGATTGAATCATGATCAACATTTAAGTGATTCACTTTCGTAATACTCTCAATATATACTATTCCATTAAATAGTATGTCATTGAACATTATTTGTAAGGTGTATGGAATATATACGAAGGTGATACCAAATATTTGTATAAATGGTACATGTTACCTTCTCGCTGGATGGATTGAATCATGCATGGTCAACAGTTAAGTGATTATCGACTAGAAGCTTAGAAATGAGCATTTCACCACAATCCACCAACAAACTAGGTCTGCTATATAATGTTACTTCCAATACCCCTCAACTATACAATAAAGTGTGATTATATAATAAATATAAGCCCTACATATAATATTTAATGATATCCTATATATATATATATATATATATACTTATATTGTTTATTTTTTGGATATTATAAGAAATATATAAAGTAATTACAGAAATAGGATAGATGTAAAGCATGGTGCTGTTACTCGGAACTTTAACGCACTATATAAGGCAGTCATCAGACAACTGAATATTACAAAATATATTACTTTTAGGGTTGTTAAAACTTTAGCACAATATTTCTATAATTCAGTATGTGATATGGTAGAAGATAATAATGATCAATTACCTGTATGTTATTGGCGGGGTGGGGTGATGTAGTGTTTCTGTGGCCAATAGTATTGATTTGGGGGTACCTATTGTCTTAACAAACCTACAGTATATGCATACAATGCGTAGGCGGAGCTTAATAAGAAATATTTTTGTTAATTACCCTTTTTTTAATGACTTTTCTTATTCTTGTTAAAAAGACTCAAAAATGTTGTTGCTACTAGGAGTGGGCTATAGAGGGTCATAGTTTCAAAACACGCTCATCACGCCTTAGTTTGATGAATTTATGCGTACTGACACCAAATCTGGAGAAAAAAAATTGAAAAGGTGAAAAATTCGGACCGCATCGGCTATATACCGTGAAAAATCCAAGATGGCCGCCATTTCGGCATTAAAAACACATTTTTGGCCATAACTCGACCATTTTTTCATCGTTTGGCCTAGTTTTGGTGCCTAACCCTAGGTTTTTGAGGTCACTGGATCTAATTATGACATTCATTTTAACATGCTAGTGATCTAACCTAAGATTCTACAATAATTCCATCAAAATTGTAACTTTATTTAGCCCCGCCCCCTCCCACCCGTCCTCTCATCCCTATCCCCCATTCAATATTTTTTTGTCGCAAAATCATGGTAAATTATGGGTCAGAAACCCCCCATTGGGGTCACAGGGTATAGGGTGTGTGTATGTGTGGCGGGGGGTGACCCCTTAAATCATTGTAATATTTTTATGTTTATTTTTTATACTGAATAATTGTACAACATTAATAACCTCATTTATACAAGGTTTGGTAAATTATGGGTCATCCCTATCCCCCATTCAATATTTTTTGTCAGAAAATCATGTTATGGACCCCTCGTGAACCTCTGGGTAATGCGGTTTGAGGCATTCCATAACTTCTCTCGCCGTTCATCGCATATTGTTTGTGTTTCAGTTGCGTTCATCGATGAGCGAGTAGGTGGGGCACTGTTGTGCGCGTGTGTCTGTCGGGCTTTAAAGAGCTTAGCAGATTTTTGTAAACCTGTGAAATGGTGCTAAATCTATCTATCAATATACGTTACCACTGAGGATTATACACTTGTAATATGACTATATTGCCGCTCCTATACTGTATAAAAAACTTGCCCAGCAGCCATGTGACGTCACTCTCTCCCTCTCTGTCACATGACTACCTGTCCATCCAATGCAGTCCCGCCGCACGCGCATGCGCCTCATATATTGATTATGCATAGCTCCTACTACAACAAAATATATCGCTGGTTTCTACAAGTTATTTTTTATAGTCATATTACAAGTGTAATCCTCAGTGGTAACGTATATTGATAGATAGATTCTTAGAATATAATTGTGAGTATTGAATATATCTAACAATATACTTACCACTGAGGATTACAGGTAGTCATGTGACAGAGAGGGAGAGAGTGACGTCACATGGCTGCTGGGCAAGTTTTTTCTACAGTATAGGAGCGGCAATATAGTCATATTACAAGTGTAATCCTCGGTGGTAAGTATATTGTTATATAGATTCAATAATCACAATTATATTCTAAGAATCACTGTAATCTAATCAAATATTATATTGTCAAGTTTTTCACCAATTGTAATTACATTTCCCCTTTAAAACTGCTGCTAAATTGGCTCTTGGTGACATACCACTGCCCGACTCAGTTCGTTACAGAACACTTTTGTTACAGTTTGTCCAAGATAAGGTCCCCTCTGGTGTCATTATTTCATATGTATCCAAATGTAATAAAACATACCTCATATTGAAGCTAGTATATTGGAGTTTATGAAAATGAAAGAAAAATTGAAAAAAATCATTAATGTTAACGAATGCCAAGGTCAACAATCATGTTTCTATTTTTAGAACGTGACGTACCAGACATTTCTAAATTAAAGGTGTAGGTAAGACCCTTCACTGATTTTTTTGAAAAGTGAGGAACTAAATAAGCAATGAGTAGCAATACTTGGAAAAAATAATCAGCTTGATTATTTAATTATTTATACAAATTAGGCACTATGACATCATGACATGTCCTGTACGTCACAATTTGACATGGAATTGTTTAATTATAACATAGAAGGAAGCAAGATTTTATACTGAAATTTTCTTAAGTTCTAATTTATGTTATGCCCCAATTATGGATCTAACTTATAGGCATAAGAATTTTCAATTATTACCCAGTTTTGTTAAAAATCTTAGTTAATTAGTGTGACGAACGGGACAATGTTTGATAAATATTATTCAAATGAGACATGTAGACCAGAACCTTTGCTGGATTTTTTCTAAATAGTGAGGAACTAAATAAACAAGAGTAATAACAACCTCACAAAACCTTTAAGCTTTAAAAAAGTAAGTATATTCATGCATTTGACTCTGCAGCATAATGGAATGTACGTCACAATTTAATGTCCCGTACGTCACGATTTGAGATGACATTTTTAAATAGTAGTATAGAAGCCATAAAATGAACTTTAACTGAACATAACTCTTTACCAGTCCATCAATATTAACAGCGATTTTAAATGTAGCGTACGGGAACTGATGACTAGATTGGCAGGCTGGTATAAAGAAATTTCAAACAAGTTACATGAAATGGCCAATAGGCCTACTATCCCTACAAGTTGCTACATATTTATTTGCAATCGTAGAGAATACATTATTTTTGATTCGGTTTCATCTTCTTAATCAAGTGCCCCCTCCATGGCAAGTTGCAATTTGTATCAAGCTGTCAATACCGTTAAGCATTTTCTGATCAAGTGTCCTTCTCGCAATTTGGGTAGATCTTATTATTTCTTTACTCCAAATTCCATCGGTGATCTGTTCAGGGATGTGAGTTATGGTCACATCCTAGATTATTTACGTGCTATTGGTGATAGTTCAACTTTTATAGAATTTTATACAATATTTCATTTTTGTAAATAACTTCAATATTCTTGTTTTATTAATACGGGTTTTATGTTATTTTTTAATACATATTGACATATTTAATTGTATTATCTTAGAATGGCACTATTTGACTATCATGTGTTAATAATTGATGTGCCGTTACGCCTCTTATCTATCAGGTTATCAGTTGGTAGAGCATTCAACTGATAATCGCAAGGTTACAAGTTTGATTATATGGTGATGATGATGACATCTAAAATCCAGTGCCTCTTAACTGGTATATCAAAGTCATTGGGTGGCTCTATATGACCTTGTTGTTAAAAGCGGTAAACTTGATGATGCATTCTTATCTATCTATCTACAGTATCTATCTAAACATCTCTCTTCCGCCAGCGCATGTTAACACGTCTGTCATTGAACATGTTAGGCAGACCATGCATGTTACAATGTACATCATTATCATATAATTGTTCAAATCGTTTGACTGCCAACTTCATTTACAGGAACACCTAAACATACCGGTTGAACTGCTCATCTGGCATTCCTTGCTGATTGGTATGGCCACCCAGGGCTTCATGGCTTTGTGTGACATCAGCCCGACCATTGCATATTTTCCGAGTCCCGTGGTGAATTTCTCCAATACCTGTTGGCATTTACAAGGCCCGTGTTGGAAGAACAAGACGTGTGTGAATCTCTCTCCCGCCAGCACGAGTATAAAGCGCCCACTCACTGCTAACTATCATCACTCTACCGTCAATTCAACTTTTTTTTAAAAATATCATTGAACAACTGTTCTGTATGTAGGAAGTGTGGTATACTCCAGGCAGTAGCAAGCACGAAGCATCTGGATTCCTGAAAAACCGGCTTCGTAATATCAGAAAAAGGGATCCAGATAAGGAGGAAACTGTAACTGCCTCGAAGCCAGCAACTGCACTGCTAAGCTCCGCCAATCTGGACCTGTCTACAGGTAAAATATATAGTAATATCATATAATATGTATTTTTGATGCTATATGAATATAATATTATGCGTCTGGCAATAGTTATATGGAGAACAAGCAGGAGTTACAGGAGGTTCCGGTAGTATGGAAGGATTTATTTGTGTGGCATGGGTCACTTGGATAATACCAAGGTTTTGCCAGTCCTAGCTTGCAGTGAGAGGAATTGGGTATAGCCCTAGCAGGCAGAGGCATTTAACTGAGGGACAGTTTTGCATATATGGGGGGAACGATATCTAGAGATGGGCGTTCTGATAGTGAGGTGAGTATTAGAGGATCCAGTCAGGAGCGCTAGCGTGGAGGAATGTAGAGAGGGTTATATGGCGTATAGGCATATTTCAAAGAAGTGAAAAAGCGAGTATTGGGTACATGTGTTATTCCAGTATATGATACAGGCTTGACAGGGTACGTGGCTCTGTCTACAGATTAGCAACAGTGTCTCCAAGTGTGTGAAAACAATTGGATGTGAAGGATCGTGGGGGTTAAGCGGGTGGAGAGGAGGAGGTTGGTTGATATTAGGGAAGAGATTTGGGATGACTTAGTATGAATCTTACAGAAAGGATAGTAAATGGATGCATGAGGTGGGATGTGATGTACGATTGTACGTACATGGAACGCAATCCGTTGCTCAACTGGCAGCCAGTGCATCGATCATATAATGGTTGTGATGTGTTCTCGCTGCATCATGTGCGTAATCAACCGGGCTGCCGAGTTCTGAACAAGTTGAAGTTTGTTCATCAGGTAGGCTGGACATATGTAAAGAAGGGAGTTACTATAATCAAGTCTTGAAAAAATAAACGAGTCCACTAATTGTATGATAATTGATAGTGGGAGGTACTTTTCACCCTGGATATGTTCTTTAGATGATAATACGCCAACCTACATGTAGACTTGACATGTTTTTCTATCGTCAGGTGGCTATCGAGGTGGATGACATGGTCACGCACATCATCACTTGGTTGGCATATGTTTCCAGACATCTGAAATGACGGCGCAATTACATCAATCTTCCGTGAATCTGGTGTTTCGATCCCAAAATAATAAATTCTGTTTTGGCGTCACTTAGTCAAAGAAATGATGAGGTCATCCAATATTGTATGTCTTTCAGACAGTGCTCGATGTTTTGCAGTGTTGTGCCGATTTCATACAGGTCGAGAGAGACATTCAATTGTGTATCATGATATCATCCGCAGAAAAATGATTGTTGATGTTGTATTCTGGATCACTATACAAGTGACGATGTATGTATACAGTGTAAATAATATGGGACCCAACACAGACCTAGGAATCTTTCAGAGAGGGTAATGAGAGGACGCATGAGGTGGGATGGAGGGTGGCCAGTGCCCCAAAATGGCAATGTCGCCCATGGATGTTGGTAGATGGGGTAGAGTTCGGCCTATATTGAGATGGAAAGACTAGCTGTGTTGAGAGGTATTTTAGGATGGGAGGGGGGAGATTGGAGGGCCATGGCTATGGGGACGGAAGTGGATATCTTTGGCCAATGATGTGGAAATTAGTGTACTCTTCCTAACCCCTTGTTATGGATTCATAAGGTAGGGAGAGCGACACTATCAATCAAAACCGGACTCACCACCTACCTTTGCATATATATGATTGCTGCATAGAATACCACGTGGACTTGAAAATGCTTCTAATAGAAGATACTGTGGTGGCCTACTGGTTTAGGCTTCGGACTTCCGATCCAAGGATTACTGGTTCGAGTCCCACACAGGTCATTGCGGTTGTGTCCTTAAGCAAGGCACATTGTATCCACTGCTTCATTCCACCCAGGTGTAGGCTTCGGCCTAATTGGGAACCTGTGAGGGGTTACTCTGTCATTCATATATATGGGCCCACACGGTTTGTGTGTGGGTAAAGACGAGAACGCCAATGACCAGGGGTAATAAATGTCAAAACGTTTTGAGGTCTGATTTCAGATAAAAGGCGCTATATAAGTACAAAATATTATTATTATTATTATACTGTACATTGAGTCCCCCGTCGCACATACACAACCCGATAACAGAGGAAGATGCTCTACGTGTGCCTTTTAACTGGCGAATAGCTACCATGATACCACGAAGGGATGTACAATAGCGACCATGTTCCGTTGAGACCATGGTGGCACTGTGAGGCGGCCTGAGGTAATGTTATCCGGCCATGTTATCAACGATATTTTGCATTCCTTGACGATGGTTCATTGATCAGTCAACCAGCAAGCAATTGCTGTGCATACCATGTGGGCCTTAAAAGGGTTTACAATTACTTTCCTAACTATACATTTTAAGTTAAGAAACTGATATACGTTTGTAATGATTTTATTTTACAGATTTGGAAGAGGATGATATTGCTGCGATGGTGATCTGGCTGAAACACCACAACAGTCCAGAAGAGCAGGTCCGGCTGTTTATGTTGAAGACGTGTAAGTTTCGGACCGAGGTCATCAGAACAGAGAAGAAGCGTCCTCTACGAGAGCTCCTTGAAGAGTATCCCCGCTTGCTCGACACTGAAGGAATGGTATGAATATAACATATTTATATAAATATTGGCACTTTGCAGCTAGTATAGGGACATGTGATGAGCTGATGACATCCATAGTCGAGTACCTCAGAGTCCTTCATTGAGTGGTCCTATATAGCCTTGTGAGAAAAGGGTCCAGATTTTTTTTAGATAGGTCACATTCAGTAGACGTTTTGGAACTAAAAGACCACAACCTGATTTATTCTATGTCATGGAAAACGTAAGGGTTGATGCGGTGCCGGCTACAGTAAAATCTTTGATTGGATGAGAAACTTTCAACAATGAAAAACACAAACAATGACGTATATTCATCCCAAATTGTAGGCACCATAAATTAAAAAATATTTTCCTAAAGTTTACTTGATAATGCAATAAACAACTTACATGAGTAACCTCTAGTAGTGACAGATAGTATGTACAGTAGGCATATTACAGTGGTTAGTAAAAATCCTGCCCAGGCACTTGAACAGATTCGGTTGGTGTACCTGAGTACCTGAAAGATATAGCCTACATTATTCACGGAAACAACGGTGTAAGTGATATATTACCCAATATAAAATAATGAATAGATAAAGGAGTATCTATTGCAGGGATGATAATCGGTCTGACATTTACAGCGCCTGAGAGGCAATGGACTGTGGCATTCGACCGTGGTCCATTTTAAATTATGTGATGATGTAATCCTGGTTATCATTCGGCGATAGAACACCTTTATCTTATTCATCCATCGTTGGGTTACACCAACTATTCAATTCATCCACCACCTCATGTTGTGTGATACATTTTATGTAATTTGTTTTTCTAGGTGGAACAGGATTTCATGGTTCTCTTTCCTAGCGTGTGTGATTCGCTCTACTTAAAGTGGCCAAGCATGTATCGCAAGATATTTGAATATGGAGAGAAGCAGGTGAACTGGAGAGAGCGTCTCCATATAGACACAGCAGTTGAAACAGGTAAATTTAATTAGACATACTTTTATATTTGGTAAATTCCACCAAGATAGATGTTGACCCGGTACCACGAAAGCAACGTAAAGTTTATTTTCGGGAAATTTAGTGTTTTCTGTACTTTTAGAAGAGGTACCACTTTAGGCACAAGATGACAAAATATCATTTGATAAATGTGTTTATTGTTAGTTATGGATTAACAGTAACAAACAATAGCAAAATGAATGAGTCACCAACAACAATGTAATGGATTACACATCATAAGTTTAAGGTCAAAATGCGTTTTATGGCTTTGTGGTGTATTTTTGGTTGTCCTCAACATATTTTTAAAATAGAATACAAAAAAGCTAATTTAAATGATATATCTTCAAATTAATATGTGCGACTTTACGTCGTTTTCGTGGTACCAGATCACATTTGGTAGAATCCACAGACAAACTGTGCCAACAAATATATTTTTGCAGCATTTAAACTTACAATTTTGGATTATAATCAGATATAAGTGCAATTCTGTATTTTAAACTGTCTATGAAATATTTATAATAATAATAATTGACTTGATATAGCGCCCTTTAGTATACAATCATATTCAAAGGCGCTTTACAATTATTACCCTGGTCAGTGGTGACTAGCCAAACCCACACATATATATGTGCACTTCTCAAACAGTTCAATCCAGACACATGCGTGTCACATAAACGTTCCCCTGGGGGATTCCCATAGGAGCAGCCACAAATCGGCGCATCAACTATAAATGCCAGTCACCTCGCAGGTACCCATTTAAACCCCTGGGTAAAGACAAGCAATGCAGATAAAGTGTCTTGCTTAAGGACACAACCACAGTGACCTGGGTGGGACTCGAACCAGTAATCCTTGGATCCGAAGTCCGTAGCCTATACCACTGGGCCACTGCACCTCCACTTACTAAAAGTACAGATGGTACCAAGACAAAGATAGACAGAACATTTCTAAACGGCAGCCATGTATACTTGGTTTGGTGCATGATGAAACATTATATAAATGCTATAGTGATCAAAGTGTAAATTATGATACACTTATGCTGCTATTTTCAGTCCGGATGGAACTGGTAAGTACTGTACTCTCTTATCAGAGCATTGGACTCGTAATCATAAGGTTGCAGGTTCGATTTTGGGGTGATGACATCTATATAAATCCAGCTGCTCTAACTGGTATGTCAAAGTCATTGGGTGGCTCTATATGACCTTGTTGTTAACAGAGGGCCAGTAACTTGATCATTCATTCATTATCAAATATTCTAATATTTCTATTACACTGTAGGTGATTAACATCTCTTTCTAACAGTAGGCCTATGCATCACTGTGGATGATGAGGTAGAATATGGACTGAAGTAGGAATGTGGAACAGTAGTTTTACATGGTTCAATAATGGGTATTTGTAGGAGGATTACACTAGGTAACAATACAAATAGTTTTGGTACTGCATACATTAATATAATGTTTCAATTAATATTTCTCACAGCAATTGAGATATTTTTTGTGAACATGCATGGACAACGTTACCTATTTCAGTAATTTATAGACCTATGAGAACAGCACTGCATGGGTCACAATACAAATAATTATGTTACTGCACACATCTTTCAATTAATATATATCTCAATGTAATTGCACTATTTTTGTGGACATGGACAACCTTTTGTGGGGGATACTTGTTGTATCCCTTGTCACATTAACTGCAACACTCATGACGCAAACAAGTCCTCAAATTTGCAAGGTTCCAACATACACTAAAACGCTTTATGTTACTTAAGTTCTTTACATTTCCTTATACACACATGCACGGTACAAAGATTCATGTAACATATTAAGTCCATTGCTTACTTGCAGAATCTTCTTCAGAATTGAAGGTGTGTTTCTTTGCCATTGTATCAGACCGTTGAGGGTTAATTCCTACCTTGTACTACGTACACATTTTATCAATGAGTTCCACAGATTATGGAGCACCCTCCGAGACCAGATATTTAATCATCTTTGGCTCCTTCCAGTCGTTTGTCACAGTGTTACAAAACACTTTTACCCTTATCTATAATCATTAATTATATGCTTCTTGTTCATGTGCATCCATTTATATAGCATTTAAACACCGGATGACACACAACCAAAACAGTGCCCGCGTACATGATTCGATGATAAGCGTGCAGCCGTGCACCCGATAACTATGTGACTGCACGTTCATAGCAGGGTCTGTACGCATGTGAGTGACACTGCCATTGAAATAGTGTGTATTTTTCTTGTTTTTTTCTCTTGAATTACTAGTCCTAAAATATTTGATTTTGTTTTTTCATCCGTAGTAGGTGTACGGGACATGTTTACCATCATTTTGCCAGTATCCGGGTGGAATATGTCCCTTCGGTTGTATAGTAGGCCTAAAGTTGATTTAAAAAAATATGCGTTTAACAACACTAATCAATGGCGATTTCGTCTTGAAATCCAGACGTCTGATTCCAGCCTGTTTGTGTTTCAGTTTGCGTTCATCGCGTTGTGCGCGTGTGTCAGTGGGCCTTTTTGTATATTAAGAAATGCAATTACGAGCCCATTGGTCAATGATATTCCAGGCGAGACCAAAGAATGTCAAAAATAATGGGCGATGCGATATGCAAATTATTCAACCAATCATGAAGCTTAATTTCAATAACTGGATTCTAGGGGTGATATGATACTTGTTTGGGGGTGCACAGGTCTTCGGGCCACATGATTTTAGTATCTTTTGTCTGACCGATTAGCTCAGAGCATTGGACTGGTATAAATCACAAGATTATAGGTTCGAGTCTGGGGTTATGTCTTCTGAATTCCACTGCTATCAATGTCTTTGGCTGGCTCTAAATGACCTTGTTGTTAAAAGAAGGCAAGTAAACTTGATTTTTCATTCATTCTTTTTGTTCATCCTGATCCTGCTTTTATATTTATGTCTGTAATATTGTTTGTATGTTTGAGATCAAATAAATAATGAAATAAATAATGAAGTGAAATAATGAAATTTGTCCCCATGGGACATGAATGAAAAATGTCACACTAAAATATTCTAACACGTATCTGGGAACATTACTGAAGCTTATAATTATCATGTTTATCTTTCAACTCATTATATTGCAGCACACTGTAATCATAACCATTCATTATTTGTATGATAAGGATGCACCTATTTATTACTGCAAAACAGCAGATTATGTCACAGCAGATTGGCCTATATTATGTCGGTATAAACCTCGGTTTTGAGATATCCTCCAAGTCTACTTGTTTTGCTATTCTAGTCTTTCTAGTCTGGTCATCTTTTCGCAAAGAGTAGGTGGTTCTCCAGGAAGGTCATTCCACCTATCTGGCACGATATAACCTTGATGTTGATGTGCCGTTAAGAAATTCTCTCTCTCTCTCATGTGGGACAGTATTTTTATTCAGTAACATTAATTATATTTCTTTTGTAGAGGACGCAATTTCCAATGGTGCACTGCAGATGCTGCCTCTGCTATTCCCAACTGGAACAAGGCGGAAAGAAGGAAAGAAGGGACCTGGTCAGAAAGCCACCACTGAGGAAGCTGTGCGGTCCTTCATCCAGGTGGAAAAGGTCAGATAATATTGTGACTAAATTGTGTATGTTTTCAGTTGGGGGAAAAGAGGTTGCTCACATTATTCGTTAATGACATGTTTGAATTGCAGATGGTGGAAGAATCAGGTGGAGGAAGAGCTGAGGAAGGTTGGTCTGAGGAAGGAAGATGCTCCAAACAGGTTGAGATGGCGGGATGGTGTGAGGGCGATTGCTGCAAGAGTAAGGTGATTCCG
>JAODAI010021016.1:0-12743 GCA_027575025.1 Scotoplanes globosa | reverse complement strand
CGGGCACGAAACCACTATCTGGTCTCCCGGCTTGCAGGTGGATGCTCTAACCATTGCGCCACGCTAGCCGGTAAATCTTCTGACTTTCCGGTGTGTGCTCTACCATTGTTCCATGCTAGCCGCTAAAATACAAATACATCAATATTTTGTTTCATGCAGGGGGGACGGGAAGAGTAATGGGGTGGGTATTACAGTTCCAGTAGGGAATGGTAAGGAAGTGGTGAGGGTGGAGAGGTGGGAAAGGATAATTATTCTGATGTGGGTTATACTTAGTAATCAACTGGTGGGTATTATGTCTGTAGATGGTCCACAAACCGGGAGGGTGGAAGCCGATAAGATTGTCTTTATGGATGCGCTTTGGGAGGGTGATGGGTCGGGTGAACGAGGGTACCATGGTATGTGTACGGGGAGGGCTTTAATGCCCGTGTTGGAGTCGGAGGGGTTTGTGAAGAGGAAAGTGTAGGGAATATTGGATGTGGTTCGAGGTACAGGGAGATCGGCGAGATGGCAGAGTTGTGCCTACGTAATGGCATGGCGGTGGTCGGTTCTATCTTCCCAAAGAGAGCCAGTCACAAAATATCGTATATGTGTGGGTTGTACAAAACGGACGTGGACTTTCAGGTAGCTATGAAGTGGAAATTATGAAGAGTTCAAGACTGTACGGTTTTAGCCTGGGAGCATGTTACCATGCAGCATAAACTCCTCGTTTTTATATTGCTGTTACAGTAGCGTATTGTAGTGAGGGAAGTGCCGAAAAGTGATTAAATGGTGGTTATGCAAGGGACAGTTGGCTGAAGTGTATGTCAGTATGTGGATAGCGTGGCGCGTAGCTTTGCGGATGACAGGTAGGGGGTAGAGGAAGAGTGGGGGATATTTAAGCTTGCTTTTATGGGTGGGGCAGAGAAACTTTGTGAAGAAGCGGGTTCGTGGAAGAAAAGCCAGATGTGGTAGACGAAGGACGTATATATGGCGGTGAATGGAAGATGGAGGTTTGGTAGATATTATAAAGTAGAAAATGCCAGGGATAGCGGGATACAACCGGAGTTGGCCTTACGCCACCTTTATAGGCAGCTAGGAGGACCATATAAAAGGAAATACGTGATATGGAAGATAACATTTATAAGCAGCTGGATGATGATGGGGGAGGAAACTTATCCTTAAGATGGCACGTGACAGGAAGGAAGAGGGCGTATATATACATGTTAATGGAGGCAGAGTGGTTAAGGATCCGGATGGTAGGTTATTCACTGACAAGAATGCTGTATTTACGGTATGTGATAACTACTTCCAAGGAGCTGTATGATCAGAGAGGAGGTGCTGATCTGGATTTACCCAGAGACGGATGAAGAGGGATAAGGCTGCGGGTTTGGATGAAACGAGGGTGGAAATGTGTGTTATTACAGGGGATGTGGGAGTGAAGTGGTTAAGGAGACAGGGTAGTGTCCTTGTCATTGTGGCAGTGGAAGTGATTAGCATGAAAGTCAATACAAAGAATGTACTGAAAAATATGTTATATGATGAGGACCTAGCAATAGTTACGGAGAGTAAGCAGGAGTTGCATGAGGAGCTGGTAGAACGGAAGGGTTTGTTTGAGAGATATGGGTTGCTAATGCGCCTGGAAAAGACCCATGTTTTATCAGTGGGCATGCAACGACAGGAATTGGGTATAACCCTTGTAGACAAAGGGATTAAGCAAGGGGATGGTTTTGCATATATAAGTGAAATAATTTCTGGGGATTGGCGGTTTGATGGGGGAGGCGCGTAAAATGATCCAGTCGGTGGCTCTGGCATGGAGAAATGTAGGGGGTTTTCTATGACATATTTCTAATAAATTAAATGGGAAGGTATTGGGGACATGTGTTATCCCAGCATGTATTTACGGGCTTGAGACAGTGGTCCTATCAAGGTCGATAACAGCGACTCTAAGTATGCGAAAATAATTGGATGACAAAGATTGCGGGGGTTAAGCTGGTGGATATGAGTATGTTGGAGGATATTCGGGAGGAGATTGGGATGAATAAGAGTCTTATAGATATGGTGATATGTGGCGCATTGTGTGGGCTAGTCATGTAGAAAAAATGGATGAAGGGCGCCTCCCTAAAATGGCGATGTCACTTGTGGATGTTGGTAGAAGAGGTAGGGGGAGACCTACTTTGAGACGGAAGGACTATGTTAAGAAGGATTTTAGGAGGGCTGGAGGTGATGGTGGTTGGAGGGTCATGACTCCGTATAGAGGGAGGTGAAGAGCTTTGGCCAATGATGCGACTGTCAGTTAGTATTTTCTTCCTCACCTTTCTTTATGGATTCATGAGGTAGAGAGAGAAAAATTATTGTAGTAATGAAACTTTGTAACTTGACATAACATGCCATTTGTGGAACTATATATTTATAAACTAACTTAAATACTATAATCTGAGAAAATATTTTAATTTATAGTCCATCTCGATTTACTGATGATATAACGATGAACCATTATAATACCTGTAACGGCTTTTGCAAAGAATACAAATCTATTCGGATATATATGGTTATTTTTACATAGATCTATATATTTCAAACTTACGTGGAAGCCGAAAATTTAATGTAACTGGAAAAAGGTTTCAATGTAAGTTATATTCGAAATATCAAATATGTAATTTGGAATAGAGTTTATGTTAAAAATATAATCTTTGTATTCATTGCACGTATAGATCATCCGCTAAATATACGTCACAATACAAACTCGTGTTAACATGGGTGTCATATCCACGGCATTTCAATGAAATGGGGACTCGATTGATTGACTATATATATTTTAGATTTTCAAGCCTTTACAACGCATATATTATATGAGCCACCCAATATCCTTGGTATACCAGTTAGAGCCACTGGGATATACTCTCGTCGTACACATCAATGCAGGCGCGGATCCAGGGGGCGCAGGGGGCGCGCGCCCCTATTTTTCCACTTTCTTGCATAGACGTTACACTATTCACCGATAATTCCATTCCAAAAATATGTTGGGCGCCCCCCTTTCTAAACGTCCTGGATCCGCCACTGTCAATGTACCATTCGTTATCTGCATCTTGACAATTGAAACACAGATTCCATAGATACTCACCAAATTGACGTTTCTTTACACACTCCAAACAAATATTCGAAAGGATATAATTTGGGGCCTAAGTCTGTATAAAATGTATAAACCGCATACATTTACGACGTAATATTAGACAATGCATATTACCTTTTCTGAACTTAACTAAATAATTACTTGCTAAAATATAAGTTAGACATAACATCATATTTATATAAAATAGCTTAGTATATATTAATAGTAACTATGACATCATCATCAATATATTGTTTGATTCAATCCATGTGGCGTATTCAAACTAACCACACAAGAGGACGTACATGTGTCCTTTTGGTGACGCTCTGATTAATAAGGCGGTTTAATTAATTAAGTTATATATTGCGCTAATATGTGACTCTGTTATAATTTCACAACAGCTAAATACAGTTCAGCCGAGTTTCCGACTTTTCTTTCAAGATATATTTATATATCTATACATGAAATCCAAAGACCCACCCAATAACTCATAAATATAATTATATTAAATGTAACTCACAGTATCATTATGCACTGTAAAAACATCTAAAAAATACAGAACAAACATTACAACATCCATTGAAATACAAACAGTAACAAATAGTTACAGTACAAAGTACTGACAACATATATTTACAGTAGAAAGTACTGATAACATATATTTACAGTAGAATGTACTTGTAATACATATCTACAGTAGAAAGTAGCCGACTGATAACATATATTGATAGTACAAACTACTAATAACATATATTTACAGTAGACAGTACTGATAACATATATTTACAGTAGAAAGTACTGATAGCATATATTTACAATACAAAATACTGATAACATATACTAGTATAAAGTGCTGATAATATATATTTACAGTAGACAATACTGATATAACATATATTTACAGTATAAAGTACTGATAACATATATCTACAGTAGAAAGTACTGATCTTCTAACATATATTTACAGTAGAAAGTACTGATAACATATATTTACAGTAGAAAGTACTGCTAACATATACTGACAGTACAAAGTACTGAAAACATATATTTACAGTATAAAGTACTGATCTGCTAACATATATTTACAGTATAGAATACTAATAACATATATTTACAGTAGATAGTACTAACGACATATATTGACAGTACAAATTACCGATAACATATATTGATAGTACAAAGTACTGCTAACATATATTTACAGCAGAGAGTACTGATGACATATATTTACAGTAGAAAGTATATATTGACAGTGCAAAGTATATAGCATATATTTACAGTAGAAAGTACTGATAACATATAGTATAAGGTAGCTATACTGATAACACATATTTACAGTACAAAGTATTGATAACATATATTTACAGTACAAAGTACTGATAACATAATATTTACAGTAGAAAGTACTGATAACATATATTTACAGTAGAAAGTTATGGCAACAAGTTGTCAGTACTTTTCACTGTAAATAGTTTCTACAGTTTATGTATCCTAGTGGATGTAATTATCATGAATGTACTGTAGATTTCAGACGTTTTTACAGTCATATAGCCATATAAGTCGTTTTCTCGACATTGCTTAAAGTTACGCTATTACAACATAATTGAGCTTAAAGAATAAAAATACATAAGGCCTAATTTATATAATTTACAATGCTATGCTAAACTGAAAATTATACTATAAATATATACATAATATATTGGCTGCATGTTGTCATTTAATACAGGAATGTGTAACGATTGACTAGTTATGAATGATTTGTTGTGCTATGTAAAAAATCGTCAATTTTTCAGAGAAAAACTCTGTCTGTGAGATATATGATTATATCATATATATCGTATAATATATGAAATATATAGGACAGTATATGTGTAGGTCTATATATAGACATACACATAACTTTCTATTTATTGGCTTGATATATTGTCTGACTGGTTAGCTCAGTTGATAGAGCGTTGGACTTGTGATCGCACGGTCGTGAGTTAGAATCCGGAGTGATGATGATTATATCCTAGTGCTCCAACTGGTTTATTAAAGGCTATGGGTGGCTCATATAACATCTGCGTTGAAAAGGGCCAGGAAACCTATTAATTAATTCATTAATTTATTCAGTGAGTATGGGATATATAACAGGAATATACCAGTACTTGCTATACTGCATGTACTGATTATCAAAAAGATCATGCCGAAACCACCTGAGATTGGCGGCCATTTTGGAGGTCCACAGCAACATTGATTATATACATGTCTGTGCAAGCAACTGTACACAATCAGTCATCAATACCATACTATTAAACTAAACTAGTAATAGTTATGGAAAATCAGTTTGTTCATAGTGACCTCAACTCTCTACACTTTGTAGTGAAACGAAGTCTGGGGGAGGTTAATTATCTACACTTTATAGTGAAGTGGATTCTGAGGAGGGTAATTATCTACACTTTGTAGTGAAGTGGAGTCTGTGGGAGGGTAATTATCTACACTTTATAGTGAAGTGGAGTGTGGGGGAGTGCAATTATCCGGGGGTAGTTTGTTCATAGTGACCTCCATTTTCTATACTTTGTAGTGAAGTGGAGTCTGGGGAGGGTAATTATCTACACTTTATAGTGAAGTGGAGGGTGGGGGAGTGTAATTATCCGGGGTTTGTTCATAGTGACATCCACTCTCTACACTATGTAGTGAAGTGGAGTCTGGGGAGGGTAATTATCCACACTTTGTAGGGAAGTGGAGTCTGTGGAAGTGTAATTATATACACTTTGTAGTGAAGTGGAGTGTGGGAGAGTGTAATTATCCGGAGCTAGTCTGTTCATAGTGACCTCCACTCTCTACACTTTGTAGTGAAGTGGAGTCTGGGGGAGGGGATTATTATCCGGGGGTAAATGCCCGGGTTGGTAATTGTTCGGGGACACTTGTCCTGACACGCAACTATTCCTACTTACCCCAAAGACGTTACAGTGTATTCTAAGCCTAACGTAACATACTTCACACTCAAATAATATTTTGTCTAAAATTTGAACGTTAGGGTATGTGATTTAATGTTCTCCAGCTATTATATGAAGTAATATGGTTAGCAGGTAAACTATGAAGAAAGTCTATAAGTTAATCCAAAATAGATTTAAAATGTATTATACCCCCTTAAAGGGGCTGATAGGCTAAACCTTTTGCTCATTTGTATTTTCAAGTGGAAGGAAAGGTTCTCTTCAACGAATGTTTTAACTTTCACCGGTGTCTTAATTCGTATTTCTATTATAAAGATGGGTAAAAGATGGCCATGTCAAAACAGGAATTAATTAGGCGAGTTTATATCCAATAATTATCCTCCTTCCGCAAGGGGCGCCAATGGCAGGCCAAATGTTCAATAATTACAAAACTAATTTTATATGTTGATAAACCAAACTTATCGGCTGGTAATCTCAGTGCTTATCAACCGATGAATAAAGGTTTTACGATTCGATAAACCAAATTCGATTCGACAAACCATTTTTTCGATTCGATAATTTTTTGATTATTCGATAAACCAATTTTTTCGATTAAATAAACCAACTTTTTCGAATCGATAAACCAAGTATATCGGTTCATAAATTATCACCGGAAAGCTTGGTTATCGACCGATAAACCTGGTTTATCGTGTTATTAAGCATTTGGCCTGCCGTGGAAGTTAACCAGTTTTCGGTAATTTCATTGATCAATAGCTTTAAAGTAGCTTCTACTCATCTCTATTATGCCGCTTCATGCGAATACAATTTCGGATGCATTTAGTAAGCCACATAAATACTGCAGCCCACATCTTCCAATATCTTCCAAGCATCCACCTTCCAGTTTCAACTCAATTCGATAACGAAAATGTCGCTGAACTCGTTTCTGGGTTAACTTTAGTCCATATTTGTTATGTTAAGTTTCATCAAAGGACAAGGATAAGTACAATCACAATGAGTATAACGATGGAGACAGCGCATACCGCGATGATGCAAAGCTTCTTCTGTAAATAAATATAAATGGAAATAGATACAAATGTTACAAAACCCATGTACAAGAATGTTGGCAAATATAAAACACTGCAAATATATAGTTAGGCCCTACAGCCATTATGCCGTATATAGTTCCACAGCCTAGGAGTCCTACAACCAAGTATCATTGATCTCACACCGCATTACTGGGACACATTAAAACTTTGAAACTATATTACTATTTACTTAAATCAATCCAAAATAGTTGTGGGTGAAAAAAATGTTGGCAAGGAAAAACAAACATTCGAATAACTAAATGATAATAGCTTAACTTTTTTGGAGTAAAGTATTTTTTTAAAGCAACATTTTACTTTGATTTTTTCACAAAATCATGGTATTGATGTGTGCTGTATGACTAATAGGTTGTATGACCACTGTACTATTGGGCTACGATTTGTTACTTGTCGTCAAGTAAACAGAGAAATATTTCAATTATGATCAATTCCCTACATTCATTTTCACTGTAAACAAATTGTCGTCAGATTGACGAGTTGATATTTTGTCATTAAATAAAGAACAATTTTTAAAAATGACAAGTGTATCATATATAGATGGCAAGATTTCATTGTACACATTCAGTATTTTATATTTACCATTTATTTTCTTATACTAGGGCTATATATATATATATATATATATACAATATGTATAATGTGTGTAAACCGTTGGTAGAGTGCTCGATACTGTATATGCGGTAGAGCTTATTATACTAATATATGGTATAACCGATATTAGTATTATATATATATATATATATATATGGGTAATCTTATTAGAGTGAAAATATTAAAGACATGTCATTTATAAAACATTTAGAAACAATATTAATTATTAAATTTATATGTTAAAATATTCTGCCCATTAATAGGATTTTGCGGTAACAAACCTCAAACTTGTACCTCAGCTGTTTGTCGTTTTATCTGAACACATTTGAACGCTGTCTTGGAACTAACATGGTCCGTAATACAAGTGAAAGTAATTTACGTTTGTGTATATTAGTAGAAGCATGTCATCCGACAAGATGTGTCTTCGTCAGGTGTATCTTGTCAGTCTAGACCAGACAATTCGACAAACATAATTATATCTTGTCACTATGGTAATAATTTGGTTACAGTGTATACTCGATATTTAGTAATTTATTAGATAAATCATAATATCATAGCAATCTCTCTGTCTCTGTATTACACATATAGTTAATCTATATACTATTTGAAATATATTTTAACACATTGTTGATTTTGTTATACCAGAATACATGATTAGTATTGTACTCTCATCAGATTATGATGCCAGACATTATTCCAATGGAACTCTCTCCCGAAAATAAAATAAGAACTAAATTCGGGCTATATTTTAATAATTTTCAACCAAGAAATGAGTCATTTAAATCGCATTTTGCCGTAGATATTCACCTTAAATATATTTTTTTAACTCTGAATTAAATACGACTTCAATTTCAATCCAACAGTGAAACCATGCCCGTACAAGGAGGGTGGTTCTGTGGATTCATCACCCAAACACCCCTTATACTAACCCTGGCAAAAAACATTGAAAAAACAGAAATTAACTTTTAATTATCTTATTTCTAAATCCGACAATGGAGGATATTTATGCAAATGGCATGCCCAGGAAGTACCATTACCGCCATTTTGATAGAGTCCGGACCAACTGATGGCCGAACATCCACAAAATTCAGCCTCCTTAAAAGTTGTTGTACGGATTTGGATCCCAAGTTAACATCCAAACAATCCTGCAGAGATTCTCCAATCGAACTCCAATCAGTCCTCTTGAAACAACCCTCGATGCAGTTATTCGACCTTGAATGGAGTCGTCCCCCTCCATTATACCATGCACCTTCACTTGAGACATCGCATTTTGGGGTGATACTCATTGATTGGTTGTTCAATATTCCGATCCCTTTTCAACACATAGGTTATATAGAGCCACCCAAAGGCTGTGACATTCCAGTTAGAGCCACTGGAATAGTTCTCGTCACACGAGATTCAAATCTCGGACGTTGCGGTGACAAGGACAGGAAATCCACGAAGTTGCCGAACCTATTTATATCAACATGATACGTTTTTAAAAAATGAATTTAAATTTTCAAACCCAACAATTAAGGCTTCTAGAGAAATAATTGTCAAAACTTTGTTTCAGGAAAATAATTATGAAAAAATGTAGAAAATTAGAAAACAAAATAGATCAAAAGCTGGATTTAAAAACAAACAAAATAGGTGTGCCACAAAATATCATCAGACCGTCGGGGATGAGATAATATCTACCGAGTATGATCCCTCAAATAAACAAATACTGAATTGTTAAAAATATAAGTTTAACGTTGATAATTCTGATAAACTCATGGAAACATTAGTGTTGTACAATAATGTATATTTATATTTATTTGTGACAACTTTTAATAAATTCGTATGTCATGATTTTGTGTTTATATTTAAGCATGGTATCGTAAGCAAGCAAGCTGAAATGTTGAGCGTGGTGAAGCAAACGACGACACAAAATATGAAATATAATGAAGGGCCTACTTTGCTAATACAAGTTTTTAGACCAGGATCGAATGTGATGGCCTATGGTTTTTATATTGATCAATTTCAATAATTTCGTACCAAATAATATTACATATGTGAAACTGCCTATGCAGCATACCCATACAGCATGATAAATGTAGTTAGAAATAAAGTTGATCAGAGGTGTTAACAAACATTTAATTTTTCAACGTAATAACTCAGAATATGAGTAGGCCATATGGAAAAACGTACACGGTTACAAGCAATAACAAAATAATAGGGAAAAATCAGCGAAATTACAATACCAGTAACCTTTGACATTTGATGCTTAAAGCTGATTGGCCGGTCATTGCATTAATATGATGACTACGATGACCACCACGATGACGACAATGATGGTGGCACATAAAGCGATGATAATGATCTTCTTCTGCATCATGCATGGGAGTGAACGAAGCAATAAAAACATAGAATAGTATTAGATCATATTATTACCACAGAACATATTATATATACTTATAGTTGTATAGCTATATATTATAAATATACATAAATTGAAATTATACATAATTTAATATTTTATATAAATAAATGAATGCTGATATCCCCAGCTTTACAATACCAAGAAGAATAACAAGCAGATAATTGGATTCATTTCTTATGATAAGTCTTACAATGTCTTGCACTCACTACTGTACCTCCATTTCAAATTTTAGAACTCCATAATCCTGATACGGTTATACATTTCTTAAATATGCCGTCGAATCGTAAACAGAATACATACTTGCAGACTGCACGCGGCCATTTCTCTCATCTTCTGAGACGATTTGATTTAGCTCATATATCTCAGTTCACATCCTCTTATAACAGTATAATCCATGAGAAATTAATTCCACATAATCAGTTGATAAGTAGAGTACCTTAATCTAATACTCGTCCTGTCAGCAGGGGGTTGCAATTAACTGCATGCAGCTGTTGTCTGTACAAATACTCAACTACTGGTACTGGCAGTGAGATCATAATCACTACGCAGTGATGCTGCGGGGAGGGTGAAAGTTATCTCTACTTAATTCAAGGACAAATACATTAAGGTGGATGGATGTCCCTGAAGCGGAAGTTAGGATGGTGGAGGGGCTGTATGAGGGTACAAAGGGTAGGGTTTTGGTTGGTTCGGGGATGTCAGATGAGTTTGGGGTTAACAGACAGGGTAGTGCGCTAAGCCCACTTCTTTTCATAATGGTGATGGAAGTGATCAGCAGGAAGATCAGTACTAAGAACGTACTGCAAAAGCTGTTGTATACCGACGATCTGGCAGTAGTTATGGATAGCAAGCAGGAGTTGCAGGAAGTCTTGATAGAGTGAAAGGGATTATATGAGAGACATGGGTTACGAATGAGCCTGGATACGATATATGTTTTGTCAGTGGGTTTGTATCGTCAGGAGCTGGGCATTACACTATAGAGGCAAGAACATTAAGCAGAGGGATAGTTTTGCTTACCTGGGAGGGTTGATTTCGGGTGATGGGCAAGATGATGGGGAGGTTCGTAAAAGGATGCAGTCAGGGGCCCTGGCCTGGAGAAATGTAGAGGGGGTTACGGCGGATAGGCACATTTCTAAGAAATTAAAAGGGACAGTTTTCGGGACATGTATTATTTCGGCATGTCTTTACGGGCTGGAAACAATTGCTCCGTTAAGTACTCAGCAACAGCGTCTTCAAGTGTTTGAAAATAATTGGATGAGAAGGATAGAGGGGGTAAAGAGGGTGGATAGGAGGAGGTTGGATGACATTAGGGGGAGGTTGGGATGAGTAGAAGTCTGACAGAGATACTGATTAGGTGTAGAATGACGTGGGCTGGGCATGTGGTACGGATGGATGGAGAACGACTTCCAAAGCTGGCGTTGTCGCACGAGGAAATTGGTAGAAGGGGTAGGGGGAGGCCTCGTTTGAGGTGGAAAGACTGTGTTGAGAGGGATTTTAGGAGGGCTGAGGGAGATGGCGATTGGAGGGCTATGACCATGGATAGTGGGAGGTGGAGAGCGTTGACCATTGACGCTGCAGTTAGTTAGTGTATTCTTCCCCACCCCTTGTTAGGGATTCAGGAGGTAGAGAGAGACTATTATGAATGTATACTAAATAAATACATTAATATATTGAGTAGACTTCATCAGATGACTAACAATTACACTATATATAAAACATAGCTATAGTTACCTCAATATATCATGTGTATTAATATACTATTATAGTAGTATACCAATACCGATATAATATACATTCATGGGAGGTGTTGCATAATTTACTCTATACATCAATGTATTCAATTTCAAAGATATGATTTAGCATAACCGTAACTACAATTAGGGACTACGCAGTCATAAAGTGTATAATTTGGGCTACAATAATGAACACATGTTATAATATGAATGGATAATGATAAATTGAGTAGTATTCAGTATACTGGAAGAATAAAAACAACTTAAACATGGCATTGGTTGTTGACAACTATAGTTACTGTAATATTGTGTTGTAATACGATACACACCTTACTATTGCTCACATGATACGTTTACAATAGCGCTTTTTGTATCTGTTCATCTTTCCATAATTATATTTTAACTTTCAGTACAAACAAGTAAATAATTATGTTCGTAAAAATTGAGAATACCACACTGTTGACTTTCTCAACATACTGGATACAAAGATATATTTTTTCGTAATTCAAGATAGTGAATGAACAACGATTTATGGAACATATAGTAATTAAGACAATATTATTAATATTTTCTACAAAGCGTTATCACTTGCATTACAGACATTACGCAAAACTACACAACAATCGAGTAAATTCCAGGAATTATTTGTTAGGTTTGATGATCCTTTTCAACAACCAGCTTAATCATGAACCATCCGAAATACTGGAGAACAGTATATCAACTGTATCCAAGGCAGATATTGAAATATACATTCAAAAAGGAGGTTAAACATGAACCATGAACACGTATATAACAGTATAATATGTCCAACAATATATTGAAATGTACATCATACTTTGTGTTGTAGATGAACACAATCATTAATATGCCTTGTTCTCTAAAAATCCCGTAATATATGTCCAAGAATGCCAGTAT
>JAODAI010020905.1:0-12751 GCA_027575025.1 Scotoplanes globosa | reverse complement strand
CCGTCGGTCATGTGATGCTATATTGACCAATCAGTACGCACGATTTCAATAACCGTCAGCTGCAGGTGGTAGAATAATGTATTTACAGTGCAATGAGTAACTGTGGTTGATCGATTGATTATTTTTAGCAACTCATGTCCATATAATAATGTATGTTGTCCTAATTATTGATTGATTGCTCTTATCGAACGACCCATTTTCAACAAGTGCTGTGATTTAATAGCTTTCCGTCATCAGGCGTCTTTTGGAGGATCACTGGATTGATGACTATGGTCCAATCTTGTACACTAAACATCAAACAAAAAGGCAACATATACCAATTTTAAATATGATCAGCATTCCTGGCCCTTTCCAACGCAGAACCACCCAAACAAAGGCTTTGATATAGCAGTGAGAGTCACTGCAAAATAATGACCATCACTCCGTATTCACAGCTTCATGGATCTATCAACTGAGCTAGCCGGTCAGAGGTGTACATCTCCAATCTCAAAATAAACAAATGGCAATATAATATCTGATCTGGCGCTCTGGATTACTCCAATGTTCCATCCAGTACTCATATCCCCCCCCCCCCTCTCTCTCTCTCCCCTCTCGTACACTCCAGCTCACCACCCAGTGTGGAAAAGGTGAAATCTAAATGAAGTGTGAATTCAAAACAAAAAACAGACCAAAACGTTTCAATTCGTGGGGGGAAGGTCCCCCTCCCTTAGACCCCTATGCTCGATATTTGTTGTTTTGGAAAATCCATGGCACTTGTTTTGTTCTAGCCGAAAACATCCCACTCTTCATATTCAGGATTCCCCAATGCACCAATGTCCCTACACACATACCCTCTTCTAAAATATCCTTCCTTCAAGACAGTGTAATACAATATACAAATAAACAATCAGAATAAAATAATATCCGTACTTACCGTTTGAGCCAGGAGAAGTTCCTTTGGTGGTGCCTCCAGATGCTCTGCTCCGCCATACTGTAGGGGGAAAATTAAAAAATGTTAAATATATTGTCACAACATTTTAAAAGAGACGATGTGTAATGCATGTGTCAGCGTAGAGATGCTGCATTGGAAACACAACAACAAACACATCACATGTACTGTCTGTAGCCAATCAGCAATGGATAAGGGGGCGCTACACTGCTGCAATTCAGTGAAGTGATGTCATCATGTCCACAAGCCCTATCGCAAACACGGCATAACATTCTTTGTCATAGATATTTCTCATTTTAAAACAATAAACCTCTGAATGTACAGAGTGTGACTTCATAGTATCGAAACAATCGTCATTTGAACGATAAGAATGAATTCAGGAATGCACAAAACTCAAAATCGCAATTTGCGAATTTACAACCCCTTTTTTCTGTCATTCACGATGGACAGTCACATAGTTACAGGGTGCGAAATAGCGTGTGCCCGTGACAGTAACATTGGGTTGGCGGGCACATGAAAGTGACCTATAGCGTGACTGTCCAGATCTGCTAGAAAAAAAATGGGGGGGGGTGGAGATCTTTTTTATACTAATATCGTTCTTCTGTAATATTTTATTGACTTGTTGTTGAAAAGTTACTTATAAATGCAAATATTAGGCCTAAGGACCACATATTATCAAGATAAACGCGATTTTATGTATGGATTTTTACAATTTTCAAAATAATTTATCATTTTGACCTGTGTTTTTGGCGGACCTGTAAATTTCCAGGTGAGCAGGTCCGCCAAAAAACACAGGTCAAAACGATAAATTATTTTGAAAATTGTAAAAATCTATACATAAAATCGCGTTCATAGTGAATCATCCCGAGTTAGTTGATCAATCTGCATTGAATGTTGAATTATGGTGAAATTATGTTCTTCCAAATCATTCATAGTTTTAATTACCTAGTGGTGGTTTTGTAGAATACCCATGCTAGCGTCTCATTCACGCCTGCCACTGGTTACGGTGACAATTATTAAGTTTTCAATATTCAATGCCTCATGATACGTGGAAAAAACAAATATATTGTTTAATCAACCAAATTCTCACCTTTGCCAGTATGCTTGATTTCTGTTTGTCTTTGAAATCGTCCTTCTTGGTGACAAACTGCCTCTGCAGTAACTCCAGCTTGGTGGGGTCGGCCTGCAGGTGGACGTCGGTGCCCTTCCTCTCGGCATCCCACGCAAACACTGAAGGACAAAACAGAAAAAAGATAATATATATACCTATTATATAATATATTACAGAAAGGTCTCAAAATCAGAGAGCTGCATAATAATTTTAAAATAAACACAATATGTTTTAACTTAGAATCGCACATAGTTTATAAATTTACATGTACAAGGAGTAATGCCGGTTATGTCGGTGAAACTCACAGCCAAAACGATAAATTACACGTATTAAGGAGCATTTATATACCAACAAGAAGTCACACATATACAAACACCTAACGGACGCCACTATAGTTGAAAACAAGAATGCAGTATAAATTATTTTAAAGTCTTACACACTGACAATACAACATTACAATTAAAAATTAAAGAAAATCTACACATTGGCTGGGAGTTACCTAATTTAAATAAACAAATAGATCACCCGTTATTTTCATGGTCTATATAGCCACTCGATTCGCTTTGTTGGGTGCATATTCACGCTTACCTACATACTTGACATAGTATAGGTTGTAGCAACTGGTTACAAATATTTTTTCTTATAGTTTTATTTCGCCTGATGAAGCAGTAGGTACTCGGAAACATGTTGTGTTCTAAGTTAAAGACTGTTGTGTTTATTTTAAAATATATACAAATATATGTTGAGATGGCTCAGTGGCTATGGCAACGGACACGGGATTGTGAGATTGAGGGTTCGAATACCAGTGCTGCTGTTGGTTATGTTGACGTCACAAAGGGCTACGCCGTTTCTGCAAAGCCCTCTACGCCGTTCCTATAAATCCCTTACGTTAGTAAGGCAGCGTCTAAGCTCCGCAAGGGGAGTGACAAGTCGTTGTTAAACAACTTCATAATGTTATTCATTTGTGTGCTATACCAACAGAAAGGGTGATTTGATGCATCATTATGTGATTTTTATTTTATTTTGTTTACTTAAACTTTATTTTAAGAGGGTGGCTCGTTTAGGTTGGTAGTTAATCTTCCACAAGGCCTAAGAGTGATAAATGGTAAAAATTGTAAAATTAGTAAAATATAATAATAGTAATTTAACAAATGGTAGACTAAAAGTTTAGGAAAATACTGTGATACACCACAGCAGATCGGCTATTATTTCGGCCATCGGTTATGTTGGAGATATTAGTGTAAAAAGGAAGAGGAGACGATTAGCTTTAATTTGATAACAAAATCTAGCGAACATCGATAATAATGATCTATCTATGTCAATGACTTGTTACTGGACTTGGTCATATTCCATTGGCCCAAGTGATTTGGAGGAAAACCTCTCCTAACTCGACATGGAGAATGACGACAT
Organism: Scotoplanes globosa; assembly: GCA_027575025.1. Classification (NCBI taxonomy): domain Eukaryota; kingdom Metazoa; phylum Echinodermata; class Holothuroidea; order Elasipodida; family Elpidiidae; genus Scotoplanes; species Scotoplanes globosa. The sequence continues at coordinate 9,302 of JAODAI010020905.1, read as the reverse complement.
AGTACCCAATCTGTCGTGGTGCATCACATAATCGGATATTTATACATCCATTTCCGTAATAACACAACTATATTCCTTGAAGCATTGATCATTTTCAATCGAGGGATTCACACAAATTTCTAAAACCCTGCCATACACACAAGTTCTGCTCTCGGGAAAGCGCTTATAAGTTGTAGGTAAAGACACAGCTATTTACATACTTCCAACAATCGGCCCAGAAACCTTCGTATTCGTATTCGTATTGTTTCTCCAGAACATATCACAATATCAGTAAATTTTCATTTCATTTATTTCCACCATTTCAAATACATTTTACAAAGAATAGTAATAATCAACATGAATTAAAATATAAAAATATAAGCAACAAAAATATGACATACTATTGAAAATCAAATTGAAAATCATGTGATTAAATAAATTATAATAATAGAATGTTTAATTATTTGACACTAAACGGTCACTGACGTTGGAAAATGCAAAAGGCTATCAAATTACAAGTGCGTGTTGGGTGTGCTCACCTAATTAATGTATTTGAAGTCAAATTTGAAAAGTAATTCGCATAGGAAAACCGTAGATTTCTCACGGATAAAAACAGCACCACAAGGCTAGACCAAAGGCTTGAAACTGTGATCACCAAAATGATGAACGGCGTTGTTTACAAAACCACCAAGCCTAAACTCTGTGCCACATTATTTCTGAACATAGCACAGCTGAGGAATTTTCATAATGATGGAATAGGTTTCATGGCCTATTTTAATGACGAGGTTATAAGAGCCACCCAAAGCCTTTGGTATACCAGTAACAGCCACCGGAATAGAGTCATCATCACTCTATAATGGAGTTTGGACCTTGCAACAAACACATAATACAACTATAAGAGCCACAAGAATAGAGTCATAATCACTCTATATTAGAACTTGAACCTTGTAACAAACACATAATACAACTATAAGAGCCACAAGAATAGAATCATCATCACTGTATATTGGAACTTGGACCTTGCAACAAACACATAATACAACTATAAGAGCCACAGGAATAGAGTCATCATCACTCTATATTGGAACTTGGACCTTGCAACAAACACATAATACAACTGTAAGAGCGACAGGAATAGTCTCATAATCACTCTATATTGGAACTTGGACCTTGCAACAAACACATAATACAAGTATCAGAGCCACAGGAATACAGTCATAATCACTCTATATTAGAACTTGGACCTTGTAACAAACACATAATATAACTATAAGAGCCACAGGAATAGAGTCATCATCACTCTATATTGAACTTGAACCTTGCAACAAACATATAATACAACTATAAGAGCCACAGTAATACAGTCATCATCACTCCCTATATGAACTTGGACCTTGTAACAAACACATAATACAACTATAAGAGCCATAGGAATAGAGTCTTCATCACTCCCTATTAGAACTTGGATCTTGCAACAAACACATAATACAACAAACTTTGACACAATCTACATAATATTTCAATTCCATGATTTCAATGATATTTAGTAGCATATTTCAAGAGTTTTTTTAATGTCTGAAGATTATAAGAGTAACATTTCCGTGACTTTTCAAGTTTTATGTGACCCGTGCGAAACATACAATAACACCAAGTGGCCTACTAAGATTCCCACGATAAACTCACTTTGTGCTGACGCTATTTTCATTGTGTCACCAGACGACCGTATGAAGTTTTCTCCGGCGAACTTCATCCTGAAAACGGTAATTGAGAATATAAAATAAAAAGTATACTTAGCCAGCAAATAGATTGCCAAAAGTAATTTACCAAAAGTAACTTTCTACCTGGAACACATTAAGAAATTATTAGAAATGTATACTATCTAATTAATTGGCAATAATTGCCTGTATATATATTATATTTGATTCAGAGAGGCTGGACAACTGAATATTTAATTGTGGCCGGACACATGCGATACACTTTTATTTGTTACAGTTGCTCATCGGGACAGTTTGTCAAGGCGGAGCAGCATTCATTCTTCAAAAGCCTTCTACTATTCCAGTTTTGGATAATAATGACATAATTTGCGTAAAAATTGCATAACTTAACATTTTCCTTTTTTTGCAAGTACTATACTTAATTATTTGGCACCATCCTGAATATTTTTTATTCTTAACATTTTTCATGTGCAACATTATTTCATCGGTTGAAAGGGAGCTTGTAAAATAACTGATTGAAATGTTGTATACTTTTAGGTAAATTTAGCTCAAATTAATTGAGTGCACACAGTGGACACAGTGTAGACAATTGAACACGATAGGGGTTATTAAACTCGAAGTGCACATAAATACATTAATTTGATTAATTTGCATGGTATACATAAAGACTATACACATATATATATATATATATGTATTGAATGGCTTACTTGCTGAATACTTATTGTTACCACCAGGCCTCCACGTTTGAGGAGCGCCAGCGCGATCTCGCTCCTTAAACGCTCCTGACAGGCACCGAGGAGCGCCTTCTATACGCTCCTAAAGTGTGTTTTGTGTTTATTCATGTTTTTACCTTTTTCTGACAGGAGGGTGTCTATTCGACCATGTCCTAACACGTTTTTACTTTAGAACACTTCCTTCCCCATTATTATACACATTATTAACCTACTAAATGGTGACTCTAATATTCAGGAGAGCTTATATACTGAAACTCTCCAGGAGAGAATTGGTATGCTCTCCTGGCATTTTTGATACATGGAGGCCTGAACACCACAGTTACTTGGCGTTGTAACAACATGGCATACAGAAAGTAATTATGTACGACAACCTGGTCAGACAAAGGACAGAATAGAAGTATTATTTTGTTAACGTACAAATCAATCCATTCTCTTGCTCCATCCTACCTCTCAACTATTATACATCCGTATCGGCCAACTCGTAACCTGCGCTCAAGTTGTTCCAACAATCTGGTACAACCGACTACCAGACCACGCTTTGGTGACAGCGCCTTTACTTCGGCTGCTCCCAGATTGTGGAACTCGCTTCCTACCGGAGATAAGTCCACTCCTTCTCTCGAGTCATTTAAGAGGCGACTAAAGACCCACTTATTTAAGTGATGTCTGTGTTGTTCAGCGCCATGAACAGTATATACTCTGGATAACAGGCGCTATGTAAATTGAATTATTATTATTATTATTGGCATACGTACAGAGATTCAGACGAGCCAGAGTCTTTGTACGGGTTTGTCCTCATAGATCTCGTCTTGGGATCGTAGTACGCAGAATTGGGATCCAGGTTGTGCAAATACTGCAGAGAGAAGAAATTAATAAAATGTAAATTGAGTAAAATCGGTTGGGCTCAACACCGTTTTAAACAGTGTTTTATATTTTCATAATTACAGGCTTCTATGACGAAAAAAATTAGACGGACGGGTTCGTGGTAATGCGCCATTATTGGAGCGATAGGGGGGGAATTGACAACAACGTAATATGTAAGAACGGGTATAGGAGGATAGCATCTGTGAAATCACATGGAACTGTTGCAATACAAAAATGAGTTTACAGGTCTTTTTCACTGTATTCCAAACTGATTAATAAAAGTATATGTTAGACTAAATAACGCCACTCTTGCACCACTGCGTCCGGGGTTCAATCCCTGGTCGGACGTGCAATAGGTCGCCCATGTCTACAACTAGAGGGTTCTATTCTGGTTTCCCCTCTATCCCCTTGTCCGATCATTGTAACACAGGGTCGGGTCTTTAGGAAGATTAGCCGGATGGCTCATAAAGTTACCCCGATATAAAATGTAGAAATAAAATAAATAAAATGTCCATGAAACTAAAGAGTTGAAACAATTTTATATAAGCTCGAAATTTAAAGTATTTGTACCAACCGTTGATCTACCGACTCACAGCTTATATCACTACAGGTTTAATTTTCTTAAGGCTGACGGAAACATTGAAAGAAACAAGTTGTCATGGATATCAATTATGCCAGCTTATATCGTTGTTTTCAGCCACCCAAAGCCTTTGATACACCAGTTAGAGCCACTGGAATACAGTCTTCTTCACTCCGTATTCAAACTCTTGCCCTTGCGAAGTTGCGATCACAATTGCATTAGCTATGTTTTTATCATTGACTTTTGTTTTTTTCCCATAGCATCACCACCATTTCATGACAATTTATTATATACACTATTGTTGTTACAAATTATTTAATTTATGTTATTTTCATATATATTTTATTGGTTGTTGTGTTACATAATGAAGTTCATTGTTAGGGCCAGACTAGAAAAGCGGCTTGTCTGCTTCATCTGGTTCCTTTTCTTTTGTTACATACATTATTTTCAATCTTAATTATTCACTTAATGAACATTATATAGCAATTGAATAAAAGATCGGATGAACGATCGACCAACAGCAAATAATGCCCCACATAATTAATATTTAGGTCACATTAATAATGATGTCCCATATAATAATATGACTCACTTCACTGTGTGGTAACCCTGCAGCTGAGAAGATGGGTATTTTCTGTCCCCTGGCGATGCTGTTCATGACATCTATGGCAGAGATACCCGTCTGAATCATCTCCTGGGGGTACGTACGGGCCTGAGGGTTAATAGGCTGACCTGAAATATACACACAAATGAAGGTTAATACTAGGGTTGGGTGAAATTAATTTCTTGTCGATCCGATTGCCGATATAACTTTTAAAGTATTGCCGAGATACGATGTTCGGCGTTTAGTTACGAAAATGGGATTGATTGAACATTACTATCAGTTACCTAAATCTCACAGCCTTACCTAAATAGATAAATGAAAGGATTCTACTGGACACACTTGCCAACTGACGTACTAACTTTTAGTGAAAAAGAGGGTTTGAAAAAGAGGGTCCATAAAGTGTAAGCTTTAGATAAGTTGATCGTTGCTCTTACGACAGAGAACTAAGGGAACTAATATTTAGTAGCCCTTCTCTGAACACGCTCCAAAACAATCCTGTCTAGCTAAGAACGGATTCCAAACTGAATAGCTTACTCCAGATGAGGCCTAACCATCTGCTTGTACAATCTAACAACATCCTTATATGAAGGAACTTAAAATGATGTCTAATCCACCATAAAATCTAATTAGCTCTCCTCGCAGCTTCGATATACTGTTTAGATGGCTTCAATGAAGAATCCGAATGAACAACCGCCAAATTCCTACCACTGACATTATACACATTCTTCTTATTTGGATGTTGATGTCGGTATGCATCCATATTTGTAGCCGGTGGGTGAATCTCTCAAGTTTGCCATAAAAGGAAATCTTTTGGGATTCTACCATCCTCCATACGATGTACATGGCCCAGCAATCGCAAACAGAGCCATCTGAGAATAGTGCGTGAGCTGGGAAGTACTGCATGAGTGACAACCGTGTTGTTGATAACCTTGTAATGCAGAGAATGGCGCCCTCATACAGCGCATGTGGAAGGTGTTCAGTTTCGTTTCCGGACATGAGTACAGGGTCCAGGATGCGCTGCCATAGAGAAGAGACCGAGTGTCAAGAATACATACTTCACATAGACGGCCATCTTGGTTGGAATCGCAAGTTTCCTGTTCTCCCATATACACTTGCAAGGATAGCTGCAGCTTTGCCGATGCGCTTGCCAAGTTCAGTATCTAGTGCCATACCTGATATAGTGGATCAAACTTACATTTTCCAGATGATTGTCTTTGATAGAAATTGATGAGAGGAGGAGAGAATGGAGGAAATATAAAATACTATTTTAAATGTGTAAATTGAAAATTTGGACAGTAGATCTGTACTTGTTTTTGTTTTGCTTATTATCTGACTTTAAGCAAAGGAGTACAGTATGTCTAAGAGATAGTCACTAGACGAGTTATCTTAATTTATTTAAATAATTTGAATGATTTTTTTAAATTAATAAAAACTTTTGGATGCGGTGGGAAAAGGGACGAGGCATCGATCCAACTGCTTTTATTTGACCCATAAATAAAGCTCAAACGGCTTTTGTCATCTGCGATTAGCAAAGGGGGTACATAGATACACTACATAGTAAATATAAAGTTACTGACAAATACTTTCTAACTTGTGCAGTGTCACATGTACATTTCTCACTTGGATTTTGTGGATGTATGCCAAAATAACCAAATACAATGTTATTTAAAATGTCAAGATACACAGTACTGAGTAAGCAGTCTTACCTTGGATGTCTAGATAGTCTTCAGCTAGTACTGGTGGTCCGTTATCAATGGAGTTTCCAGAGCCGTTGAATACTCGCCCTGCATATGGATATGACGAATCAAATACAATTAGATGAAGATGTGTAGCACGACAAATCAAATACAATTAGATGAAGATGTGTAATGAATGAATGTATAGGTTTCCTGGCGCTTTTCAACGCAGTGGTTATATGAGCCACCCAAAGCCTTTGATATACCAGTTAGAGCCACTGGAATATAATCATCATCACTCCGGATTCCTGATATAGGAAATATTTCTAAGCTGCATATTGGCAGCTGCAGAAGTTTTGGAAACCTGGTAATCCCAAGATAGGGTATCGTCAAAAAATGCTCCCAAGTTTCTTATCCTGTCTGAGACTTTAATATGATGTCCACCAACTTAAATAATAGGAATTTGAATAGTAGTTTTAGTAAACTTGGAACGAAAAATAATGAGATCTGTTGTGCCAACATTAATTGATATATATCACGTATGCAGTATTCCATTTTTGAAAAGCTGACTGAATATGCAATGCATCAAAGGAAATATATAACTGTGTGTCATCCGAAAATTGGTGAAAAGATATTAAATTTTTACCTTAGTGTCTGCAACTCCTTTAATGTAAAGTGATAATAAACAGGTCCTAAAACAGATCCATGTGGCACACCATCTATAATATTCTTAGATTCAGAGTCTTTGACATGTGTGTATACTTCACTATAGAATCATGTATAATACAACATTATATAACATTTCGTTATTGATATGTGTGTACATTTCTATTGAATCATTTAGAATATATCAAGGTGTAACATTTTGCCATTGCTGTGTTTGTATTTGTTAATATATTCATTTGTAATATAACACGAAGTAATATTATGTCATTGGTATGTATATACATTTCAATCGAATCATTCAGATTACAACATAATGTAATATTATGTCATTAATATGTGTGTATCAATTGAATAATTTATAATACAATATGATGTAATATTATATCATGATATGTATGCATATTTCAGTTGAATCATTTAAAATACAACATAATGTTACAGTAATATTATGCCATTAATATGTGTGTATCAATTGAATAATTTATAATACAATATGATGTAATATTATATCATTGATATGTATGCATATTTCAAGTGAGTCATTTAAAATGCAACACAATGTAATATTATGTCATTAATATGTGTGTATCAATTGAATCATTTATAATAAAATATGATGTAATATTATATCATTGATATGTATGCATATTTCAAGTGAATCATTTAAGATGCAACATTATGTCATTGATATGTAAGTACATTTCCAATTAAATTATTCAGAATTCTATATCATGTAACATAATATCATTGACATGTCATTGAATCATTCATACTATAACATGATGTAACATTATGCCATTAATACGTTATTACATTTCATTTGATTCATATATAATACATCATCATGTAACCTAATTATATCAATGATATGTATATATATTTAATTTTAATAATTTATAATACAAAATGATGTAACATTGTGGCATTGATGTGTGTGTTCACTTCAATTGAATTATTTAGAATACATCATGATGTGACATTATGACATTGATATGGCTGTACATTTCATTTGAAAGATTTATAATACAACATGGTGTAACAATATGGCATTGGTGTGTGTGTACTCTTTATTTAAGTATTTATAATACAACATAGTGGAACGTAACCTTATGTCGTTTATATCGTGTATATACCAAACATTGAAAAAAAATCAACTTGAATACTTGTTAATAACATTTTTATAGTTTCCAATAGTAATAACAACTGCTCATTTCTAAAATATTACATTGTGATTATCATAAATTATATTAAAATTAAATTAGTGTAATTGAAATTTGCTGAATAGCGTTTGTTGATTTTTGAATTGATTAAATTAATATAATTATGTTCGATCAGATTAAGTGATCTTTCGTGATGCGTATGATCATGAAAATGTACTAAAATATGATTACCGGATAAGTTCCCAAGACAAATTCTCAGGAAAACGGCCATCCTAAATCGCACGGGACAATTTCTCCCCGAGCCAATTATCTCACAACTTCCAACTTTCATATTGCCCTTGAAAAAATACCACCAAACAGAAGATAGCAATTACATAGTGTTCGTGTCAATATTAACGTGGGAATTGTCTGGAATGTAATTTGAACGGGATAAATTGGCAAACTGACAGTTGACAGGGGGAAGTTTCGACACGAATGATCGTGGTATCAAGCTACTATTCAGTAATTATTACAACTTTTAAAAATACCACTTTTGTAAAAAAATACCAATTTTGATAAAGGTTAACTTTAAACATTAAAAACATGGAAAAACATATAACCAGTTTCTTTCTAATTGAAACTTGATGTATGTATACTGTGCATGCAATTAAACGGGGTGCCGGTTATATTTGCTGGGCGCACGTATTTTTAAATGCGACTTCCATATCTTAGGCGTTTAAAAATAAACACATATATACATGTGTTGGAGAACAAACGCATACATTGTTTCAGTTTAGATGCTCGTTAGCGTTTATAATAGACTAGTACTAAGATGCGATAATGTGTTGATTAGGTGCTTTTATGACCAAATACAAGCCCACAATCCCAAGGTAGCCATTTGACTGATGATCATGCTACTGTAGTAGTGTGTTCAACTAATAGTGGCCGAGCAGCATATCCATGGGCCGAGTAAATGATGAAGGTGGCGTTAGAGAGCTGCTGTATGCGAGTTTTACAAAAAGGGGATTTTTTCGTATCCCCTGAACGTTTTAGAAGTCTATGCCATGGGAAGTGTACGTTTGCTATGCTTTTATAGTATACGGTGTCTTATCAATGCCATACTATTGACAATAATATAATTTGTTCGATATCGTTGTGACATAATGCAATCGAATAGTTTTAGTTAAGACTTACGGTAAGGGAAATCGTGTCCGGTACCGTTGATACATTCGCTATTATGACATGTACAATTACCCCCTATTCCAGTATTACCATTATATAATATATATATATATATATATGATATATATAATATATATATATTTGTATAGTGAATAATATAGAC
>JAODAI010020794.1:0-12755 GCA_027575025.1 Scotoplanes globosa | reverse complement strand
TATGAAAGACCGACATCGGTTATCTAAAGGAGAGCAATTCTAGGATATATTCCTGACCCTAACCCTGTTTTCTAATCAATTTCCATTTATCAAATAATCCAAATCTGCCGAAACCTTGCTGGGAAAGAAAATCTGGCCTCCGGCCCGTATATACGATGGGATGACACACATACTCAGTCCTTTTCCTGCTAATTTCTTGAAAAATACTCTATCAGACATAACTCCCTCTACATTTATCTAGGCAGCGCCCCTGATTGATTCATTTTGAGCACCTCCCCATCCGACCGCCCATCACCATAAATAATTCCCCCACTTAAACAAAGCTACCCCCTAGTTAACGCCATCAACTCCCGATGCTACGAGCCCACATACAAAACATCAGTCTTACTCAGGCTCATACGTCTTACTCAGGCTCATACGTAACCAATATATCCTAAATACTGTAGATCCTTCCACTCTACCAAACATCATGTCACTCATACTTTCCATAACTACTGCCAGATCGTCGGCATGTAAAAGCTTTTGCTGGACGTTTTTGTACTGACTTTTCTGCTCATGACTTCCATAATGAAAAGTAGTGGACCTAAGGAACTACCCTCTCTGAACCCAATGTTTCCCCCAATCTATTCTGACACCATAGGACCAACCAAAACCCTACCCTAAGTTGTACCATTCATTATAGAGACCCTCCACCATTCTGATTTCCGCTTCCTTGACATCCATCCACCTCAACATAATATAGCTGTAACTAATTTCCCTAGGTACAGTATCACAAGCCTTCTTCAAACCCACAAGTCCAATACCATACTCCCTTTGACCTCCAGCTTCTTTTCCACCAACTATCTAAGTGAGAAAAGACCACCACCTGTCTCTCTATCCCGCGAAACCACTGCCGTTTCCTTCAATCTCCATCTCAACCGTTGGCTAATTCTTCCATCGGAAGCTTAAAAACTGCCACAACATGGTGACCCCGATACTTAACAGGGTCATGACCCCCACCCCCCTGTTGCTTCCAAATAGGCATAATGAGACCAGTCTACCAGCCACTATGAATAATAATAACCCGCGTTAAACAAACTCCCTACAGCCACTTCACTTCAATCCAGCTCTCCTATTATAAAATCCACCCACCCTCTCATTCAAATCCGAAGTCTTAACCCTTATATTTAACAAATGAAAATTATCTGAGAGTTAATTTTATTTTCAGCTGCTGGAGAAAGCTGGCTTTATAAATGTGAAGGCAATGGATAGGTCTGAACAACTTGCTTTAATCCTGACAAAAGAGAGGATTTGGATTACTGAACACAGATCAGATATATTGCAGGTTGATATAGCAGGTGGCATGACTACCTATACAATACTTTTGTAATAACAAATTGACTTAGATGAGAAATGGTAGTATTAGTTGAAATTCCTAAGTACTTTTGTAATTACTATTTTTATTTTTTTGTAAACTTAGTGCATGGTCCACTAGGATATTATATTAATAGGGCGGATACGTTACTATTCGCACCTGTACATACTGTATTGGTATATGTATACTATTCATACTACCGATGCCATGGTCAAATGTGTATGATATGATGAATTATACGTATACCTCGTACCTTATAGTTTCACTGAATATAAGGGAACTTGCACGAATAGTATATGTATACCAGTATAGTAGTCGAATTGTGTGACCGAGCAGATAAGGTTGGTGGCTCTAGAAGCTATGCAGTTCAGCAATTGAAAGATCCCCTTTCAGACATAGCCTTTCAGACATAGTACTATAATAGTGTATAGTATCCGAGAGTAATCACGTTTTTCCATACGAACCTCTTTCTCGAATTCAAAATAATTAAAATTTGATGGACGACTAGCGACGAGAAGTTGTAATTTAATAGCATTTGTGTCTAACCTTCCACACAGTTCGCTCAGCGTCGTAAAATTAAAACAGTTTTCCAGGCCGAGTATAGGTTATATGAAGAGCTTCGCTGCAAAACAAGTTATATGCATTTTTGCTGTTTTGAATAAACTCGCTTTCTTTTCAGAATTTTAAAGTATTCCCTTATAAAAAATCTTCCTAAATATGCTGTCCTTTTTGGTATGTATTTTATTTTTCAATAGTTTTTGTGACAGTTTGTTTAGAAAAATAAGAGCAATGCACAGACACCTTAATCTGGAAAAGTACAAAATGTCGTATAACTCGTTTCAGCGAAACTCTTCATATATAAAACATGTAAATTACTTATTCCTTTTCCAAAGATGGCAAGGTTATAGTTATAGGCCTTTCTTGGCATATTTAAAAAAGATGAACATCGTTGATACATTCATTTTAGCCTATCATTTTTTAAACCAAGTCGATTTTTTTCATTGTATTGAAGGTGATATAACGTAATTCGTTGATTTAAAAATGTAATTGTGAATATACCACAAACAGGGCTTAATTTGAGGATTATTCACAGCAGTCTATGTCTAGTACAGGCCTACATTTATATGTACATTTAAATGTTAGGTCAGTCTAGCCCAAACTTAGTATTGACAATAGTATGCAAGGTGGATTGACAGAGTGAAAAGGTTAACGTATAAGCCTACTATTATTTAGTCACATTATTTTACCGTACATTGAGTTCATAATATAATATTTCAAATTTTGAAGTGAACCGGAGTTTCCGTCGTCACCTTTTGATAGATAGTTGAAGTTCGGATGTCTCCCATGCAGACACACCTCAAATGTGTAGTTGTAAGCCTTTCGTAGCATATTTAAAGTTTAAAATCTCAATCGCTATTGGGACACATCATCTGATAATACCCACCGAAAAAATGTTGTAAAGTCGCAGTATACGTGAAGTGAAAGTCACCGAACGAGGACAGTATGAAACACCAACTTCTATAAGGACGTTGTATTTGTGTACATTGGCATAAGATACTTAAGAAGAAAATATGCGGCAAATGAGAAATACATAAGATTTTGTACCGAACATAATTTAAAAAAAACTATCTTCCTCTATGACTTGTGTGTACCCCATCTTTACGGTGTAAGGCTTGCATGTGTAAAATATTTAACAAACTAGGCCTCTCATTGAAATGTACTATTTTGGTCAGCGTGATAAGAGTTAAAGAGATTAAGAACACATTTTTAGTAATTACTCGACAAATATTGAAATTTGTTTGATATAAATCAAGATAGGCGACGTTACACCCACTTTGTGGTGGATGCTCCCATATGTCATACAACTTTCTTCAATTATCTCCCTTACAGGTCTTGACGAAGAAAGAGTTCCAATCTTTGATGAATGACAGGGATAGCAGATTGGCAAATATCAACGACAACGAGACTGTATGGGGGCTATACATGGCTGAAAAGTAACGTTAACGTTACATCTCATAACTGTATTAGGAGAACGCTCAATAATCGAATGATCTGCATATGGGTCAAAATGATTTACCTTGAATTTACCATGAATTTACCTTGAATTTCTCGGGGTAGAAAGGAAAGGCTTCTAAAATAACCATTTCTTTGCAAGGTATTTGTCGATATGGTTCTTGATCATGTTAACAGAGGTGGCTTTTACTGTGTCCTCAGGGAGACTATTCCAGGCATCCACGTTGACTAAAGAAAAACTTTCTAACATATAATCGCGACCGATGCTTGAAAAGTTTCAAACTGTGGCCTCTATTAGAAAATTTGGCACGAGTAAAGAACAAATTGGGATCAACATTGATATACCCGTTGAAGATTTTAAAAACTTCCAGCAGATCAGCTCCCCCTTTCCTTTTCTCTCTCTGGACTTCCAGTGAAGTAAGGCCGGGACTTATATGGCGATCATTGTAGGGTAGTAGGATATATGAACCAAGTCAGGAAACCTTCTATTAAAGATGTGCTGAACTTTCTCTAAGAGGACAACCGATGATGCCGACAGGGGTAAAACGTCCATGCCCGTATAGGTTGAAACCTATTATGTGTCGGGGTTATAGCAATACTTTAACATTAGTATACTAATTATTGCTTGATGTTCAGCTTACAAAATTGGTCAATAATCCAATTATCCTTCCTAAAGGGGTTGATAGAACCCAGAGTGATATGATGTTTATATTCCAGTGGCTCTAACTGATATGGCAAAGGCTTTGGTGGCTCATATAACCAATGTGTTGAAAAGGGCCAGGAAACCCATTTATCCATTGATAACAATATGTTGTTAAATACAATCAATAACTATTGAACATATGAATAATAGTATAGCTCTTGTGGATATATAATGAATGGATGAATTAATATGTTTCGTGGCCCTTTTCAACGCAATGGTTGGTCAGGGGAAGCACGTGGTTTTAGTATTTGACCTCAAATGACCTTTGATCTCCACCAAAATTTACACAAATCTTGTATGCATTGGAGTCAACCTTCATACCAAGTTTGAACAATATCGTACGTGAACTTTTGGAGAAAACGTATTTACAAGCCATCTATCAGGCAATTTCTGTACTTTAGTTGTACGGACCATACATCACAATAGTCTTGATAAAGACGATTGTAATAAAATTGGCGTCCTAAATTTTAAAATTTCAAACATCAACATATCGAGAACGGAATGCCCGATTTGACTCTAGTTTAAAGCGCATTTTGTAGATAATTTTCTGCTCTATAATATCAACTAACACTATAAAAAACTTTATGAACCCTTTAATTGACATTTTGCATTTTAATCAAGGAAGGTCTATATCATATAGTTTATCCCACCCACACAGTCAATGAAGCTACAGTATATTCTGGTCTCCAGTCTATTATTTTCGCAGCCATTTTGAATTATTTCATAGCCATTTTGTATTAATAGATAGCCATTTTGTATTAATAAATAATATATGGTATGCAAAAAATATTAATTATTATATCACAAATGAGAAATTACTGAGAAAAAGGTGTTTTTTACCATGACAATTGGGATGCTTCACTCTTTAAAACTCACGTTAGGCAATCTCCATTGCCATTTCACTCCCATCTCCCCAGTAACAACAAACATTTCCGTCCTAGTTTCGTCCAACCCCGTATCCTTATCCCTCTTGATCCTACTTAGAGCCCACTCCATTTCCAAAATATAAATCTCCTCCACCTTGACGTTACCCTTAACTGACGTAGGTAACTCTAAATCAACATCCCCTCCCTGGTTATACAGCTCTCTGAAATAATTCTCTCACACTCTGATTACCTCAACTTTGCTGGTGTCCAACCTCCCATCCTGATCCTTAACCACTCTACCTCCTTAACATCTACCCCATATTCTTTCGTGTCCCGTGCCATTTTAAAAATAAACTTCCTTCGCCCATCATTATCCAGCTGCTTATATATGCTATCTTCCACATCTCTCCTTGCCTTTTCAACGGACCTCCTAGTCGCCCTCTTCTTCTGTCCAGGTGTCGTAATGCAAGCTCAGGTTGTATCCCTAATCTATTATAATTTCTTCCACACCTGCCTTTTATCATCAACCGTCCTCTCTACTTCCTCAGTCCCACCACATCTGGCATTTCTTCCAGGATCCCACACGTTTACCCGTTGTCCTACCACATAGTTGCTCTGCCATCCCCACAAAGGCTAGTTTAAAAGGACCCATTCTTCCTCTACACTCCCTACCTGCTCCTGATGCTAATCAAAGCTGCGTGCAACCCTTTCCCTATACTCTTCAGCCACCTGATCCTTGCAAAGCCATCATTTAATAACTTTTTGGCCCACTTCCCTCACTGCAGTCCGTTTCTGTAAACGTAATACAAGCGGCTTGTGCTGTGTGGTAACATGCTCCCCGGCAGTGACCTTACAATCCTTAATCCTCCACAATTGATCCTTCCTAACTACCTACACATCCACCTCAGTTTTATGTAACCCACTTATGTACGTGATTTTATGACTGTCTCTTTTTTTAAAGAAAGTGCTAGCCACAGCCATGCCATTACGTATGCATAACTCAACCACCCCACTGCCCTCCCTGTTCCTCATACCCCAACCACAATTCCTGATGCACCCCTCTTCATCAACCCCTCTACCACCAACATGGGCATTAAAATCCCCTGCAATGCATACCATGATATCTCTCCCCCACTTGACCCATCATCCTCTCAAACGCATCCACAAAGACAATGTTCAGCCCCACGCATTGATATTCGGAGTAATGGGAGTATCAATCAATATGCTTCCTAATCGACCCGCAGGGCATCCGTGCATTTATCAAATATCAACGTAATCCGATCCACGGTTATTAAGATATTGTGTTCACGAGCCAGTTCTTGAGATTTTGGCAATAAGCCCCGCTCACTCATTATTATGCAAGTATCATCGTCAAAATAAATAGACAACTTAATCCGACTCCGGGTTATTGAGATATCGTGATCACCAGCAATTTCTTGATATTTTCGCAATAAGCCCCCGCCCACTAATTAATGTGCAAGCTATCATCGTCAAAATCAATAGACTTCCAAACCGACCCGCAGGGTATCCATGCACCAAATTATGATGAGTATATTTCAGTGGCTCTAACTGGTATATCAAAGGCTTTGGGTGGCTCATATAACCACTGCGTTGAAAAGGGCCAGGAAACCTATTCATTCATAGTATATTTTGACGTGGCGGTATTATATTCTTTGATTTCGCAATCACGTCCTCCGTGTGATGTTTTCGGACTGTAAGGAGTATTATTGTAGAATAGAAGTAGAAGTATATAGCTATGCATACATATAGGACAAATCAGTTAGAAAGTGAATTTGGTAGGCCTACATAAGTTGCCACAATTCCAATCTAAGGATAATATTTCGGGGCATTTGAAATGGCGTGGTTACATGTATATCAGTATGTGCAACAATGTTTATATAAGTATCTCTACATTTAGTAAAGACATGCATGAGTATAAATACGACAGTATGAAATTATAATTTGATGTATTAAATGATGGATTTCCCAATATGCGCTTTAGTTAACAATAATATTAACATAATTGACATGTGTAATTAATGGCACTAATTGTAGTGGCGTAGGCATAAATGCTGAGACGGTGGTCAACTTTGCATTTCCCTGATTCTTATATACCTATGTTTCTTAGAACTGTATTAACAACATATGCCAAATTAACAACATCGTATAACTGTATGAAGAGAGCTGGGTATCTCGTATAAGGCTCAATCTATAAATTAGGGGTCTAATAGTATGACATTGAGGTAATATTTAAAATTGGTTTCTTAACGACGAAAAGTATTTTCTTTCATGTATAAACGTTAATATTTACTATTTTTTATGATTTCTTCAGTTACGTACTTGCGATCTGGAAGCAAATAATTTTAAAATGTTGAATCACCTCTAAAATCTACCAATGTAAAAGGGGGACATGAAACACTTTTGAAGCTGACATTATAGCAATAATGAATTATAGAATATTTAGAAATACCTTAAAACAGCTTAGTTGTAAATTGTTTTCTACAACTAAGTAAAGTAATTTATAGTTACAAATGATGTGTCGAAATTTTAGGTAATTTCTATTGCAAAAGAGCCATTTTTGTAACATTTGAATATATGGTACAAATGTTAGGATTTTTAGTCCCAAACCTTTCATATCAATTGTCCTTTTGTTATTGGTTGTGGTAGTATATAATATGGACACATGTCTTATTGAAATATTCTTATGAAGTGTTGTTATTTACTTTATTTATTTTCCATAAATTGAGCCAAAATGTGCATATTTTGGATTTCGCGTGTAATGGGGACACCAACATTTTGGTATCTTTGTTACACTGGTAAAACGTATGCTATGATAATGATATCAAATTATGGTTCCTAGTACCTATTGATTATGTCATAAAACCATGTTTGAAAGTGAAATCAATATTGTAGGAGGGAATTTAAAGATTTTCATCAACAAGCTTCATGTTTATTTTAAAACCAAATGTATAAAGGGTATACCTATCGCAGAAACCCCATTATAATACATATTGATTATAATTATAGCCCCCCCCCCCTAAATATCAAATTTATAAATACGAATGCTCGTACGTATAGTGAACTACACACTTATACTAATCATAAAATTATAATAAATATTTTAGACTAAATAACTGCACTAAAAGAAAAATCTATCATACTTGTAAGAATGTTGTGAACAGCAGTACACATCTTAAATCTAATAAGACTATATAACAAAAACATCAATGACACACTAAACCATTTCTTTTTCGAAATCAGCTGAAAAAGCGGCTACAATTTGCTTAGAAACTGCCAAAAATCTAAATCCTAATCCACAAAGTAAGGTACGCTTTGTAATTCTTGATATTGCTAAATTATCTAGAGCTCAAAAAGTGTTATATTTCAAATTGAAAATGGTAAAGATGTAGAAAAGAAAGATCAGCTAGAAACTAAGAGGAACAAAATTGATAAATAACAACACTTTCTAGTAAAATCGGCACACGAGCAAAAACTAATTGATGAAATCTCTGAAATTTAAAATTATAAAGATGACTCCCACCGTTTCTTTAAAGCCATAAAAGTAATTCAGCATAAATCCTCCAAATAACCAATTACAATTAAAGTCGACAACACTCACTTAGGTAGTATAGACTCTGAAATTAAAGAAATAAGCCTGCATTTTGAAAGCGTTTTTAATTACACTAAACCTGTTCCCAACCCTCAGTGGCTTAGCTAATGGGCCTCCCAGAAGTTTTGGGGATGATGTGAAAGGTGAAAAAGTGGGAGAAAAAAATGAAAATATTAAAACTGAAAAGTAATTGCCACAGGACGGACGACCCTCCTCCACCCAACGACGGTACCAGTGAGGGTGTCGGTAGGGGTGAGGGAGACTAGTTCTGATCCTCTCATCGGGGAAGAATTGTTGAATCCGTCAGGATTTTGTATTATAGATGTTTTATATAGCTCTGCATAGTGGAAAATATGCTGCGACATAAATACATGGATTTCCCAGACGAATTGAATAATATTCCCAGAGTGGTGCTATTCGTCCCCAAAAAGTGAGATTTCTTCCCCAATAGAGGTATATTTCCCCCGACGCTGTATGAGATTACTGTTCAAGTTATATTTGTGATATTGACCTTTTATTAAGGTAAAAAATCCAACCGTGCATGTCTGCACGGTTTTTGGATCTAAGCTCATTTGAAAGTCCGAAAATTTAGATAGTGAAATGGGGACACAAGTTTGTCTTTTCCCCCCACAAGAAAATCCTGGCTACGCCCCTGATCGTGGTGCGACAGATGGGTGTACGGGGATACTTTCCATATAGCAGACTAAGTGTAAGAACACACAGTATGCCCTGTGTAATAATATGTATCATTCTAAACTGGCTAAACCCAATGTATCTAGCGTTTACATGAATACAATACTAAGAATACTAGCATAGGCAGATAAGCCTAAAACATTGGGCCTAAACCATTGACTTAACGCTAAGGTTGGGCCTAAGTATTGTTAACAGGCTATTCACAGGTATATGTATCTGCGAATAAGTGATACTCTGGCTATTTCCAGGTACATGTACCTGTGAATAGTGAAACTTTCTGTCTGTGCTATTCCCAGTATGCATGACGGCATCGACGCGATCGACAATCATCGATCGTCACAATGGTATTTACTTTTCACACTCATCAACCGCGCTGTGACTGAATGTTTAACAAGTTTATTATAATTAATTTAGCTTACATAACCTAATGTGACTTAATACTTTCATCGTTGAAACTGAAGAGGTCAAAGTGCCAAGAAACTGTTGTTTAACTGGGCCTGACAATCTACGGAATGTGTATACCCAGTGTAAATAAACTTGAACTTAAAATAATCGACGTACTACCCTATAACAAACAACTCGAAGGATCCATATTTTTTTAAGGAGAAGAGCTTCAGACGAGAAAAAAATCACTTCAAGCTTATTGCTTTAAATAAGCATGACCAAATCAACAATATATGTGCGCCATCGATGTTAAGATACCTTAATATATCCAAATGAATAACGCCATGTATACAATGCGTCCTATATACTGCCAATGCATGCTTGTTCGCAAGCACATGAATATTATTTCTGCGAATACATGTAGGCTGGCTTATTCATAGGAACATGCTGACCTATCCACAGGAACATGTACCTGCAAATAACGTTTTTGCTATTCACAGATACATGTACCTGTCAACAAGGTTTTGTTATTCACATGTACATCTACCTACGAATACGATTTTTGCTTATTCCCAGGTACATCTACCTGCGAATATTATTATAAAATAGTCCTGCGCCCATGTAATATGTTTGCCAAAAATTAGGCGTGGTCAAAATATTCTAACGTTTTAGCCTAATTACCACATTTTACTTGATACTGTCCATCACAAATTCACTCTTAATCTAAAGAGGCTAGCCTAAATGATATGCTAAAGTTTAATTTCGAGGTATAATTTTAATAAGGTTTAGGAAATTTGTAATTTACAATTTTGTAAAAATAATGTGAGCACCTTCACAGACCATTCAATGTTAAATTGTTATTGTTTAATGTGCAATACTGCTACTATTTTAGATTTATTGTAAATGTACAAGCTTGAGCACAAATTTAATTAATTTCAGCTCTTTAATGTTTTGTTTTTCATCTTCAAATATTGTTAGTTAGGCGTCCTCTGCTTCCTCTGGTGTCGTTTTAACCGATCATAACTTAAAATTGATTTTCAATGAAACGGCACCTACCTATCGACCATAGCTTACAATCGATCAAACTTAAAATCAATTTTAAAATCGATTTTAAGTTTGATATTTATGACAAGGGACCCGGCTACATGTCTGGTGTCAAAATATGTACATTCCAACTGTGTGCTCTCTACAGCAAGTTGGCGACAGTGTATTGACAACATATTTCTACTTATATAATGATACTCTTTAAAGCCCGAAAACATCACAAGGAGGACATGATTGTGATATAAAAGAATGTGATACCGCCATGTTTACTAAACTACTAATGCACGGCGGTGTCCGACACCTCAATCCATTCTCCGAATCAGACCCCACCTCTTTAATACATATCTTGAATGACGTTGATGAGCTACACATAGTTGTTTCTGAAGGCAGAACATTACGTCTCTTATTTTATGTGGAATAAAACTATTCTGATATTGACGGCCATTTGTTTGAATTTGTATATATTTGATGCCATCACTGTTTCTTGTTGACCTAGTCTTCATATTTACATAACTTGGAATGGTGATATCAATTTCATTGTTAATTGCTGCGTGTAATACAACTATAGTTATACAAAGCGTGCTCCGTGGAAAATGGGTGTATACAAACACTGTCACCATTGAATTGAAACTGGTACTTTGTTTTGTGTAGTTAGCCAAGTACACAAAATCGCATTTGCCTGTATGAAGTTGTAACGCGCCATTTAGTGTCTAACTACATTAGGCTAGAGCAGAATTCCTAATATTTTTCTAAGTATAATTTTCTAAGCACAACTATCTTACCAGTTTTTCAAGTTTATTAATTAATACCGTTTCGGTACCAAAGGAAATAATCAGGCATGGATACTGAGCCTGAAAGTAAGCTTACATGTGGTCGATCACATCAAAGTTAAGACAGTTGTAGCATAAATATTTAATTAATCTGTAGACAATGCAACAGTGAATAATTGCTGTTATTTTCCGGCTTATTTTATATTGATTTTCGTTGTTCGGTTATAATAAATTGTTTATAAAATATATAATAATTTGTATTTATCATGAAATTAAATTAAGATAGAAAACCCCTTCTTTGACCGACTAGAAAACTTGAAGAAAAGTAGTTCTTGCGACACAGCGGACAGTCGAGTCAAAGGTCAAACGTTGTATTTTGTATTTTAATCACAACAATGTTGTTTAATTGGTAGTCCACTATTTTCTCCATAAAATTAGAAGTATTTATGAATGTCAATAAACCATGATGCCCATGTGTCTATATTCGAGTCGAACAGTCTATGACGCCATATCCTGTTCGAATCGGATACAGTGGCATGTTTTTGCGTAATTCATAAATTGATTATTCGAAAGTTAGAATATAATTGAAGATATACACAGAATCAATGAGATTAATTTCAACCGCGATTTATCAGTGCATGAAGTTGCAGAAATAAGAACATATTTTTTAACCTTTGATAAAGCGTATTTACCTGGTGTTATGTTAGGTTTACTTATTTTTAAACTTCAATATTTGTACATACGATTATCAACGACAATACATGTTAATTGCAGAAATAATTTTTGGTATAACATGACGTGACGTCCCCTTAAAAACCAGGATATAGTCCGTCGGAAGTTTATTGCCATTAAGCTTCACATGTATGTGATTTAATGGTTAGCAGACAGACTGATGGACAAGTTACTTCATTACGATATGATGTGATTGTCATGGAATGCTTTACACAAGCTAACCTATTTTAATGCATCTGCCACCAGTGTCCTAGTAAAAACCTCACTATTTGGGAAAAAAGTGTTTTTTGTTTTAAGGGAGCCTTCACAGCATATGTATGTTCTGTGTATGAACTATATTGTGTTATGGTCAGGAGATCAGCAACTCCGTATATTGCCCACCTGTTTACTTTTCAATTCCCTAGTTAATGTAGCACATTATTTTTTTTAAATCGTTTTTAAATTAGAGTGCCATTCAAGATGTTACATTAATTTGCATAAATCTGCTTCATTAACCATAGGAATTTCAATTTGTGATCAATATTAATTATATATAGTTAGAAGAGGAAAGGGATAGTGAGATTCAATCGGAGTTATCCTTATGTCA